>NQII01001101.1:107305-121422 GCA_002778355.1 Clitarchus hookeri | reverse complement strand
AAACCTGCATCTATGTATGTCTTATCGATGCAATCGTATGCGCCTTTATATTTTCTTAATGTATGGCTGGTTGTTAAGGGTTACTCATGCTAACGATGCCTCGAGCCGCTAGACCTTGTGTTTGTTCATATTACTATTTGTTAATTTTACCATTACCTGCGGCTATGTACATCATGCTCGCAGCGCATTTGTGTACATCTTGATTTTTTTCGCATATAGTTGGTTGTCGCATGTTACCCATGCTAACGTTTATATATGTATATATTTAGGCATTTATACATGCAACCTGGATGTTGGTGGGCAAAGGTAGGCTAGCTGTCGCTGGGGTGATCCGAGTTCGTAGACACCTGTGGTAGCAGAGGACAAAGGTGTCGAGCGCGTGCAGGCCGATGCATATGTGTGTCATTTCAGGCCCTACACTCCAAAATGCATCGATAACTTTGCGATGCACATGTATGTATACCTACGTTTATTATCTGTACTTGCGTTGATGGTTGTTGCATATTCCCGGACTTCAAAGGTTCGGAAATGCCGACCAACTATGTTTATAACAGGGCTTAAGGCCTACTTGTTCTTATCTGCTTGATTGCAGTCGGAATTGATGTACGTGATGTGCGTTTCACGACTGTTGCGTTAGCAGATAGGAGATGGCAGTCCTCTATGCTTATAAGAAGGCTTAAGGCATAATTGACAACCCTTCTCATCGACATCGGGGGCGATGTATATGATATGAATTTGATGGCTATGTCTTCAATGGTTCGTAAATAATTGCCAACTATGCTTATCAGAGAGCTTAAGGCATAATTGCCCTACCACCCTTATCGACATTGGGGGCGATGTATATGATGTGAATTTGATGACTGTGTCTTCAATGGATCATAAATAATAGCCAACTATATTTATAAGAGGGCATAAGGCATAATTACCCTGTGATCATTTTCGTCGTCGGGGGTAATGCCTATGTTATGAATGTTGTGGCTTTATCTTAAAAAGTATGATAATGTCAGCCTACTGTGCTCATAAAAGGGCTTAAGGCATAATTGCCCTACCACTATGATTAAAATCGGGGGTGATGATGCCTATTATATAAATTTGACGACTTTAGCTCCAACAGTCCGGAAATTATCACTAACTATGCTTATCAAAGGGCTTAAGGCACAATGAGTCGTATCACATTGATCAGTGCTAGGAGCAGTACCGACAGTCCGAATTCGGTGACTATAACTCAATTGGTTTGGCAATGATGGTCAACTATGTTTATAATTCGTGAGGGTCAGATATAGACATACTACACCTAAAACATGACCTGTGGTAAGGTAACCACTGCGTTGTACTTCAGGCTCGGACTGGTTACATAATTAATTTTAAAATATTAAAAAAATCGCTTCTATGCCTATAAAATCCAATATGGTGCTGGTCATAGTCACAAAATTATATTTTCGGACGACATATTCTTAGCTGTATAAAAAATACGAATCTATAAACATGTCGCTCGATACACATGTTTGTAAAAGTTAAATAAAAATATATAAAATGAAATGAATAACTTTTATTTTATATAATTATGCTTTGCATATTTGGCTGTTGTGATCCCATAATCGAATTCTTCTTGACAATATGAGTTCGTAGACACGTATCTTGATACACTTATGTCTGTAAATTTTAGAAGTTAAATAAAATATTAATTAAAGACATAACATTTATTTATAAAATTACACAAAAACTTATATATATAACGTTCTTGTTGCATGTCTATGTGTATATTAAAACATAATCTTATTGCTTGTCTATGTCTCTGATAGTCATAAGCACTTTAAAAAAACTTGTATATAAAAATTATTACTGCGCATTTGAATAATCACGAGAAAATATTCATTCGTCCCCCGCACTCACACACATGTCTGTTTCTTATTTTAAACCCCTTGTTTTAACGCATGCCCTGATATCTCAGATGGCTAGGGCGTCAACCACGCTGGCGACCACAAGGTCGGGCAGTTCGATACCACACCCCTCCACAGAATTTTTTGAGCTCCACGTAAAAATAAATAACAGCACTCCTTGTTGTCGCTTGACTACTTAAACTACTTTAAACGAGATGACGGACACACAATAGTGCCCCTAGCTGGTGGCGAGGGAACTACGTAGATGGCAGGCAAAGAAGGTGACAAGAGAGAAAGGAAAGAGACAAGATGAATGACAGAGCATGAAGAAACAAGATGGAATGACATACAGCCAAGGTGGAATGGGAGAGAGTGAAAAAAGAACACGGAATGATAGAGCATGAAAATACAAGACAGAATGATAGAGCATGATAAAAAGACAGAATAATAGAGCATAAAGTAAAAAACAAAATAATGGACGAAAGCAATATGGCGGCTGGAATCAAAATGGCGGATCCAAGATGACGGTGGAGCGGTGGCATTGCAGCTCCNTGGACGAAAGCAATATGGCGGCTGGAATCAAAATGGCGGATCCAAGATGACGGTGGAGCGGTGGCATTGCAGCTCCCAGCCCCTACGCTAGAAACCCCCATTTCTACCTACTCCCGCGGTATCCCTGCTCCCTCCCCTAACAAATCACCCCACAAAACCCCGAGCGATGCTCCCACTTAACAAAGCCCGTTTCACTCGTTCCGCGCCAGGCTGCGCGCGCCCCGAATAAATTCGGCCATTCCACACCCCTGCCCCCTCTCACTCTACCCCGAGGGAATTCCCGCATTAATTAGTTCGCCCTGGGCTAATTATGTTTTCTGTGCGAGGTGGTTTGTCCTCTCCGAAAGCACGCACTCTTTTCGCTGTCTTTCTCGCTCCCCAGGCGTTCGGTATAACCGGCTAGCGAACTCTCTCTCTCTCTCTCTCTCTCTCTCTCTCTCTCTCTCACACACACACACCCATGGCCGTCCCAGAGTTGCACCTCTCCCCACTTCCCTTGTCCACTTCTTCCCCCACCACTAGTCCCACCATAACCACCCCTTCTTTTCCCACTCCTCTCACCACTTCTGCGACACTTCTAACCTCAGCGGGAAGAAAGTTAGGGCCATGCCCCACGTCCAACGTAACCCCCTCCAGTCGCCATCCCAACCGTCAAACGCATCCTCGTGACTTGCGGTCAGCAGGAGACCGGCTTCCGTTTGAGCCGTGTATTTGCTCGCCCTCTCTGTCACTCTTTTATTGATTTATATAGATATATTTTTTTTTTGCAGTCGACTTTCAAAGCCGCAAGCGAGGTCTCGGCTTCTCGTGAGTATTCTCCGCGTACGTCGTGTGGCACAGTTCGAATCGAATGCCCGAAGCAGAACGAACCTGGCGGAAATCTGAAAACAATGCCATGCCGGAAGTGGAATGTGTAATGGATGCGGATTGTGGAATGGGGCCATTTAATCCCTTGACTCTTGTCTTTCNGCCATGCCGGAAGTGGAATGTGTAATGGATGCGGATTGTGGAATGGGGCCATTTAATCCCTTGACTCTTGTCTTTCTTTTTCTTCCTTACTCCTGAACAGTTTTTTTGAGAGCCAAAATTCAATACAGTTTTCAGGGAAATGTTTATACATTAATTATATTTCAATAGAGATACTATCGGAATAACATAAATATATCACATTTAAGGCGGAAACGTTAATTATTATTTAGAGCACATAGAAGTACATATATTTACACACATTTGAATACATGCGCACAACTGACCTCTGAAAGGCAACAAATTAATGAAACTTATCGGTTTTTATCTCGTACTAGGATATGCCTGTGATTTTATGCAACTCCGCACGCTAGACATGCATGCATGCAGTGTGTTTACAATAGCGCAGGATTCCAAACGAAATAATTTATTTCTACGTCCTATTTTATTGGGAATGGGGCGCACCATTACTTTCTTTTGTGTTTAATGTCTGAGATTTTAGTATTGTAGTGGTTTTTTGTTATTACATTAAGCAATTACTTTGTTTATAACGAAGTTAAATGAGGCATTGTGTCGTCTCTTCATTTTGAACATCGAAGGCGTGGTCGCCATTGTGAAGTAATGTTTCCATTTTCTTGTCGCCTTAAATTTCAAACAGGTCCTTGGCTAGCAATAAAACCAGTAAAGTATGAACTACTCTAAAACTACTTAACTACTTCATACTAACGATTTATATTATTTCTAGTAAAGCGCTTTGCCTACAAAACTTGCTGCCACAGAGTTTAAATGGGGAATTAATGTTAAAGAAATTAATTCTCAGTGCATCAATTTTAAAGATAACTGTTTCAAACAACAAGTATTCTATATGAAATTTTTAAATAAATATTTAAATGGTAAAAAATTTGGCAAATTTTATGTTTTAATTTTTTTTCCTGACATTTAAAATTAAAATTTACGTTTTACATTATTTTTGGTTTCTTAACTTGGTAGTAGTTTCTGTGACAGTTATGTTCAATATATTTTGTTTAAAACAGTTTTTTTTTTAACTGATGAATCGAGAAGGAATTTCTTTAACATCGATTCCCCATTTAAACTCCGTGGTTCCAGGATCGGCAAACAGAGTCCTTAAAGAGGCGATGCCTTGTTTCTCATGTAGCCACAAAGTGCTCAAGTTAAGGTAGAAAAATAATCTGTATCGACTGATGGATAAAAAATGTAATCGTAAAAATGTCTTTAGACGACTGTATAAAGTTGAAATAAAATCAATAGTTATTAAAAAAAACAGAAAACTAATGAAATGCAAATTAGTTTTAAATATTAAAAATAATTATTGGAAAGGGCTTATTATGTTATGCCCGAAGGCTTATCGGGGGACGGCTTACAAACTAACTTTTGACCTAACGTAAACTAACAGCCGTGCCTTACCTGGGATTCGAATCCAGAACCTCCCGCACCGCAGACCAGGTGGCGCGCCAGCCGACAGCGCCACAGGAGGTCGGTTATTAAAAAAATACTTTACTTATATAGACCCGGATTAAATTTTGATGAGATAATCAACAGTACACGTTAAAAAAAAATTGCTATGAAAAATGATGTGTAGTCGATGTTCTTGATACGATGGACCAGTGCCAGAAAGTGTTCAGTTTGAGAATAGACTTCGCGGTGGATAATAAAAACCTAAATAGAGTCTGAGATTCATAAATGAGTAAAGACCAGAAAAATTCGCGAGTTCAGTGACCTGCAGACGAGACTCTCCAGTCTTATGTACAAATACGCCAATATCAACCGCACATTGGTTGTCTGCTGTCACAGTAGAAGGCGACGATTGGGCCAGCGTCCTCCAGGAGATGTCGAATACCGTGTGGACCAATGGATGAAGTTTTATAAACACACGTGTTTCGAATTCTAGCTTTTCCCGTAATGAATCCGCGAGTTTTTCAGGTCTCTATAAATGAGTTAATGTTCGAGGTAAGAGTCGCACAGTTCTGCAGAGCTACCAGAGCGACGTGGCCTTTTGACCCACGTGGGCTCCGAACCACCGAGTACGGCTCGGTAGTCGCATGTATGACCTCGTCACTATGGCCCAGTATTCATAACAGGACTCGCGGACGAATCATCTTGGGTCAGTGGTGGTGTTTTCTGAAGAGAGGGTTAAGAATATAAAGTTCACTGCAGATATGCCGTTACTCAGTTGCAAAGTTTTGGGAATTTTTCGTAAATTAACTAACTGTAACTACTACGTGGTTTGTACTCGTGTCTGGCTTCCTGTTTACATAAAAATCCGGTTCGACTCCTGGTCGAGATTTGAAGGAATTCGTGCAGACAGGAATGCTTCGCAAATTGATATGAGGTCAACCTATACTTTATCGTCGTGCGTATTTCAGTCACTCGTGCGATTGTGTAATAGTTAATTAGACACCGGCCCAGATGAATCTGAGCCAATAACACACCTGCAAGGCAACAGATACCTTATCACGTGCAACCATGTCAAGACAGAAAATGTATAGGGAATTAGGACCAGAGAATAAGTTCATATTAAAGGGTTAAATAAAGTATTTATTTAACAATTTTAACAGAAGGAATAGGTCATGCAGAAGTTAGAGCTTCAAGGCCACCGGAAGAAGGGAAGAAAGGAAAGGCAATTGTAAGTAGAGTGATCTTGACTTAGTGGGGAACTGACCCAGTCTCGCACCCCGGACCCTCTGCCCAGATCGTCACCGGGTCCTCGCTGGTCGCCGTCCACTCCCCTGGACACTCGCCGACTGCCACGATCTCCTCCCTCGCAGTCCAGTCCACACTTCGCGCCCCCTCCACGCGCGTGTGTACTAGTGACTTCTGATTGGCCCCCGTTGTGCACTGGAGGTGGAGTCTGCTAATAGTTTGTTGAATTTAGTCTCGAATGTCCTGATGTGTGCTGGGCCCACGTTTTCTGTTGTTCCCTGCATTTTATTATTGATTTCTAGAGATTCCATTCCAGCTCGCTGATATGGTTATTTAGTTTTGCAAACTCGCCTGTGGCCTCCTTCACAGGTATTGTTGCGACAGGTAGTGCACAGCGGGGCCGGGTATGACAATACAAACTCTAGGGCACGGGGGTGAAGCTACCTGCCAAGGAGCTCCTTCCAACCACTAATGTAACTTCAAGCTACATCTTTTTTACGCTACGAAATAAAATTGTCGGACATGTGAACGGTACATTGAACCTTAGGAAACAGGCAACTGTTGCCATGGAAACCATTGTCTCTGCGGTGACGTACGCAGGCCCATTTTTATGGCGGGAAGAGGGGGGAATCGCTATACAAATTAGAGTCTTGCTAATTGCTATCTATGAAGCGGAGGGTGTACGAATTTCTCCTCTAGGAACAATTTTATATCAAAGGAAAAATTCAACAGTTATTAACGTTATTTAATAACAGAATCTTGTGTGTTCCTCCGAAACGAATATATTTTTTCTGCCAAAATGCGTAAACGTGTTTATAAATACATTCGGCACACTTCAACTTTTTATTTGGTCAGCATCACACACAAATTACTATTATTAAAATAACGTCTTTACGGATTTTCCTTATGCTAGGCCAGCGAGGCACGGAAGTTACATACAGATCCGAAAATATCACAATACAATAATTATCCAAAATTTCTTATTATCGCCCGCCCCCNGCCATGCCGGAAGTGGAATGTGTAATGGATGCGGATTGTGGAATGGGGCCATTTAATCCCTTGACTCTTGTCTTTCGTTTTCCTCCTTACTCCTGCGCAGTTTTTTTCTACAGCCAATTACAGCTGTAAATTCAATACCGTTTTCAGGGAACTGTTTATACATTAATTATATTTCAATAGAGATACTATCGGAATAATATTAATTTATCACATTTAAGGTGAAAACGGAAATTGTTAGTTATAACATATATAATTACATATATTTACACACATTTGAATACATGCGCACAACTGACCTCTGAAAGGCAACAAATTAATGAAACTTATCGGTTTTTATCTCGTACTAGGATATGCCTGTGATTTTATGCAACTCCGCACGCTAGACATGCATGCATGCAGTGTGTTTACAATAGCGCAGGATTCCAGACGAAATAATTTATTTCTACGTCCTATTTTATTGGGAATGGGGCGCACCATTACTTTCTTTTGTGTTTAATGTCTGAGATTTTAGTATTGTAGTGGTTTTTTTTTATTACATTAAGCAATTACTTTGTTTATAACGAGGTTAAATGAGGCATTGTGTCGTCTCTTCATTTTGAACATCGAAGGCGTGGTCGCCATTGTGAAGTAATGTTTCCATTTTCTTGTCGCCTTAAATTTCAAACAGGTCCTTGGCTAGCAATAAAACCAGTGAAGCATGAACTACTCTCAAACTACTTAACTGCTTCATACTAACGATATATATTATTTCTAGTAAAGTGCTTTGCCTACAAAACTTGCTGCCACAGAGTTTAAATGGGGAATTAATGTTAAAGAAATTCCTTCTCAGTGCATCAATTTTGAAGATAGCTGTTTCAAACAACAAGTATTCTATATGAAATTTTTAAATAAATATTTAAATGGTAAAAAATTTGGCAAATTTTATGTTTTAATTTTTTTTCCTGACATTTAAAATTAAAATTTACGTTTTACATTCTTTTTGGTTTCTTAACGAGGTAGTAGTTTCTGTGAAAGTTATGTTCAATATATTTTGTTTAAAACAGTTTTTTTTTAAACTGATGAATCGAGAAGGAATTTATTTAACATCGATTCCCCATTTAAACTCCGTGGTTCCAGGACCGGCAGACAGAGTCCTTAAAGAGGCCCTGCCTTGTTTCTCATGTAGCCACAAAGTGCTCAAGTTAAGGTAGAAAAATAATCTGTATCGACTGATGGATAAAAAATGTAATCGTAAAAATGACTTAAGACGACTGTATAAAGTTGAAATAAAATCAATAGTTATTAAAAAAAAACAGAAAACTAATGAAATGCAAATTAGTTTTAAATATTAAAAATAATTATTGGAAAGGGCTTATTAAAGTCCCCGGGTGATATGCCTGAAGGCTTATCTGGGGACGGCTTACAAACTAACTTATGACCTAAAGTAAACTAACAGCCATGCCTTACCTGGGATTCGAATCCAGAACCTCCCGCACCGCAGACCAGGCGGCGCGCCAACCGACAGCGCCATAGGAGGTCAGCTATTAAAAATATAGTTTACTTATATAGACCTGGATATCATTTTAATGATATAATCAACAGCACACGTTAAAAAAAATTGGTATGAAAAACGATGTGCAGTCGATGTTCTTGATACGATGGACCAGTGCCACAAACGTTCAGTTTGAGAACAGACTTCGCGGTGGATCATAAAAACCTAAATAGAGTCTGAGATTCATAAATGAGTAGAGACCAGAAAAATTCGCGAGTTCAATGACCTGCAGGCTGGACTCTCCAGTCTTATGTACAAATATGCCGATATTAAATGCACATTGGTTGTCTGCTGTCACAGTAGAAGGCGACGATTGGGCCAGCGTCCTCCAGGAGGTGTCGAATACCGCGTGGACCAATGGCTGAAGTTTTATAAACACACGTGTTTCGAATTCTAGATTTTCCCGTAATGAATCCGCGAATTTTTCAGGTCTCTATAAATGAGTTAATGTTCGAGGTAAGGGTCGCACAGTTCTGCAGAGCTACTAGAGCGACGTGGCCTTTTGACCCATGTGGGCTCCGAACCAATCGAATATGGCTCGGTAGTCGCCTGTATGACCTCGTCACTATGGCCCAGTATTCATAACAGGACTCGCGGACGAATCATCTTGCGTCGGTGGTGGTGTTTTCTGAAGAGAGCATTAAGGATATAAAGCTCAATGAAGATATGCCGTTACTCAGTTGCAAAGTTTTGGGAATTTTTTTGTAAATTAACTAACTGTAATTACTACGTGGTTTTTACTCGTGTCTGGCTTCCTGTTTACGTAAAAATCTTGTTCGACATTTTTACACACTCCTGGTCGAGATTTGAAGGAATTCGTGCAGACAGGAATACTTCGCAAATTGATATGAGGCCAACCTATACTTTATCGTCATGCGTATTTCAGTCACTCGTGCGATTGTGTAACAGTTAATTAGACACCTGGTCCAGATGAATCTGAGCCAATAACACACCTGCAAGGCAACAAATACCTAATCACGTGCAACCATGTCAATACAGAAAATGTATAGGGAATCATGACCAGAGAAGAAGTTCATATTAAAGGGTTAAATAAAGTATGTATTTAACAATTTTAACAGAAGCCGTAAGTCATAGAGAAGTTAGAGCTTCAAGACCACCGGATGAAGGGAAGAAAGGGAAGGTTATTGTAAGTAGAGTGACCTTGACTTGAGAGGAACTGACCCAGTCTCGCACCCCGGACCCTCTGCCCAGATCGCCACCGGGTCCTCGTCCGGTCACCGTTCAATCCCCTGGACACTCGTCAACTGCCCCTCGCAGTCCAGTCCACATTTCGCGCCCCTACACGCGTGTGTGTGTTTGTGTCGTAACGATTTCTGATTCGCTTCCGTCGTGCACTGGAGGCGGAGTCTGCTGATTGTTTGTTGAATTTAGTGTGGAATTCCCTGATGTCTTATGTCCTGATTTCTGTTGTTCTCTGCATTTTACTATTGACGTTTTGAAATTCCATCCCGNCCGTTGTTCCCTGCATTTTATTATTGATTTCTATAGATTCCATATCAGCGAGCTGGAATTATTTAGTTTTGCAAACTCGCCTGTGGCCTCCTTCACAGGTATTGTTGCGACAGGTTGTGCACAGCGGGGCCGGGTATGACAATACAAACTCTAGGGCACGGGGGTGAAGCTACATGGCAAGGAGCTCGGTCCAACCACTAATGTAACTTCAAGCTACATCTTTTTTACGCTACGAAATAAAATTGTCGGGCATGTGAACGGTACATTGAACCTTAGGAAACAGGCAACTGTTGCCATGGAAACCATTGTCTCTGCGGTGACGTACGCAGGCCCATTTTTATGATGGGAAGAGGGGGGAATCGCTATAAAAATTAGANGATGGGAAGAGGGGGGAATCGCTATAAAAATTAGAGTCTTGCTAATTGCTATCTATGAAGCGGAGGGTCTAGGAATTTCTCCTCTAGGAAAATGTTTATATCAGAGGAAAAATTCAACAGTTATTAACGTTATTTAATAACAGAATCATGTGTGTTCCTCCGAAACGAATATATTTTTTCTGCCAAAATGCGTAAACGTGTTTATAAATACATTCGGCACGCTTCAACTTTTTATTTGGCCGGCATAACACATAAATTATTATTATTAAAATAACGTCTTTACGGATTTTTCTTATGCAAGTCCAGCGNACGAAACGAGGGGGGAAATTCATCCACAACTTGTTTACTGCGCTTTGTAATGCCCTTATATCCGTACTTCGAGGGTATCCCTCCATACTAGCTTGTTATTTAATATTTCGAACGCTTGTTTGTTTTTGTGTTGGAGACGTCATCTGCTGCATATATTCAGCATAATAATGGGCCTAATATACAATTATAATGCTTTTGTAGCGAAGGAGCAAGTCGTGCAATGTATGAAGACGGAAACCTTGGGAAATTCCAACACGCCTTTAACTAATGAAGTCTTTAGATATTCTGAGCTATTTCGTATGTGTAAAGTATGTTCAATTTTCCATAAATTTCCACGAAAAAAAAAAAAATTATTGTTGCAGAGATCTTTTTGGTATGCGTAAAATTAACAATGCCATGGGCCTTAGCACATAATTCATGCGTCGATTCAAGTGCAGCTCTGAAATTATTAGGAAAGAAAGTGTTTTTACTAATTTGCTGGTTATTTTACTTACGTGGATTGAAAAAAACAGAAAGCGAAAAAAAATTATTTCAGTATTTGCAAATGTTTACCTTGCATTTTTAATTCAACCTTATGGCGTGAAACTTCTTTCCCTCCTTCGTTGCCAACTTAACAGGCCACTTGCCCGTTAGTGAGCTCATCAAAACATATGCAGGTTGGGGCAGTGATAATTTTCAAAGCTTGATTTCAAAAGTGCTAAAATAATCGTGAACATTTTATATGCAGTTCAGTCGTTATGTCTGTACTGCTGTGTAAGGTCAATATCTTGCATTACAGGGGTACTTCATGAATTTTTTTTTTAAATATAAAAAACTAGGAAAACAAAAATGTAATATGACTGGGGAAGGTTTCATTTAACTCTCTCGTTCCCATATTAATCTGTGGTTTCTGGTGTTGCAAATGAGAATTTTTTTTTTAAATTCGTGCTGTACTTGAGCAAGCAAAGAATTGGTTTTGCCATCACAGGCAATATGCTGTAGTCTTTGTGTTCGGTGATCAGCGATATGGACCATTCATAAAGTAGAGAAGTGGCGTGGTTTAGTACGGTTTCAGCTATGGGACCCGCCATAGTTATTTGCGCCCTATCTACAACAACCGGTACGATTACGCGAAAAATAGCAGGTGAATTGAAAATATTTCGGCAAACAGGTCTAGCATAAAATTAGAGAGATTTTATTGTGAATAATTTCCAATCGTAACTGAAACAAGAAATTCTTGGGGTAAACGTGGAAACNCTTGGAAACGTGTTTTTTTAAAGTTTGTTAGAATTTTTCTTTATGGGCATGACTGTACTTGAAATTAAGAAACTTTCTCGCTTTATCTTACTTTGCTATAAAGGAAATTTTTAAAGAAGCTATTATTGCTGTTTTTGAAAGTTTTTTATTTCGGCCATTAAAGCGTTTAGAATTTCATTAAAGTGTTTAGCGTAAATTTACGCACGGCGCGTTCTTAAGCGAAGGGATGAAAGTCAGCACAAGTGTGAAAAGGGATTTGCGTAGAAAAGCTGATAATCTGATTAAAATAACTGTCGAGATATATTGATATCAGCGAGGATGAGCCTAAGCCCATCGTCTCGCAACTGCTTCAACTTTAATTAGCCGTGACTCGAACCTGCCGCCGCGGGAAAATAATTGGCAAACTTTGTGAAGAATTACGCATCCATAGCCCCGTTCAAACTCCTCCTAGGTCTTGTGCAGGTTCTGGATCCTCCTCCAACTCGGAGGAGATATCGAGTCGATTTGCACCTCTCCATGTTCTTGCCTGTCTCAAGAGATTCGCCAGCACTCTTCCGCTTGTACTTAAATAGCGTCGAGTATCGAGTGAACTTCTTGTCAGTCAACCGACTAGGTAGACAGATAATGGGGATTCTGGGACAATGGGTCCTGGGTGTGGATGTGTGGCTTGAAAAGTAGCATCTGACAGTGAACCAGTAGTGGCATCTGACAGTGGACCATTGGACTGGCATTTGACCTTGACATTTGACTTTGACCGTTGAACTTGATCTCCATCCACCAGGTAAATCATGCTCTGTCATTCCATGCCGCCATATTGTTTCTAGAATTTTCCAGTTCATGCTCTATCATTCCACCAGGTACTTCGTGCTCTGTAATTCCATGCCACCATTTTGTTTCCAGAATTTTCCTGTTCATGCTCTATCATTCCACCTTGGTACCTCCTGCTCTCTCGTTTCATGCCGCCATCTTGTTTCTAGAATTTTCCAGTTCATGCTCGATAATTCCACCTTTGTACCTCCTGCTCTGTCATTGCCATCATTTTGTTTCTAGAATTGTCCAGTTCATGCTCTATCATTCAACCTTGAAACTGGGAAATATGTATGGCAAGTATCGTTAAGTAATTTTTTAATGCAAATTATCTCCGGTAAAGATGCGGATGGCAGACTTTTGATAATTTATTGTAATGTGTACATTCCAGTTATCTGTTTACCAGTAAAATATATGCAGTTATGATAATGGCACAAATATCTTATGCGTTCGGATTGGATGCATAGGTAATGGAAACCAAGACTCACTGAAAACCAATACAGATGCATATACAATGGACTCTAGCTGTAGATGTCAGAAAAATGGCGTTGCTGACTAGTAACATGCCGGAACAATATTCGCCAATAAGCTCCTGGTAACTTACTCGCCAAGTGGAAGCCCAGCCAATAAGGAATCATTCGCAGCACGTGGTAGCCAATATGGCTCATGGACAAGTACAGAGCTTTGCGAAGCCAATCGGCGAATGGGTTCGCTCACATCAAAGTAATCACCACATTTCGTTCCTTTGTACTTATCTACTCTGTGTCTATTGCTTGATGCTATTGACAAAAGAATGTGTTTTCATTGTGCTGGGAGTAAAAATTACCTCCTTACCATCAACCAGTTGTTTCAACTATGCTGGGGAGAGCTGAGGTATTCTTCTGATGCTGCTTGAATAATCTGTGAGTGCTGTATTACTATTTATTTTAACCATCTCTTAGATTAGCAGGACTGAATTTAGCGTATGCCGAGGTGATGTTACACACATATTTTCCCCAGCTGATTATTCATTCACCTCGGTGCAGAGTATTAATTCATTAACCGTTTATTTTCATATGTGCGAGGAGGAAGGAAATCATTGCTAGCAGTGCTTCCTACCATAGCATGAAGGAGGTTCGATCCTCGACTGAAAAATCGTCTATTTTTTATAATAGGAAAGCGTAAACGAAACGTCATGTGGGTGACACGTAGATATCAGTGAAATTTGAAATTAGGTCAATAAAAAGGCGTAGTAAGCCAGTAAAAAAAAAGAAACAAAGAATACAAGTATCTACATCTACCGATGTTCTTTATCTCAAAAAATTGTACAGGTACTGCTTTATCAAT
>NQII01001101.1:90008-106728 GCA_002778355.1 Clitarchus hookeri | reverse complement strand
TTCCAAATAAACATTCAAATTTGTTTCCCGGGCGAGGCGCGCGGGACAAGGAGCAGTTCATAACGGCCCTTGTTCCTGGACAGCTCGTGTGTCAAGGACCTACTTGTTAGTCCGCCGGCGGAGGAAAATGGAGTGAGGTGGGACTACTTCCAGCCCCCCCTCCCTCCTCCGCCTTCACGGGGTCGATTTATGGAGGGGCCTTCGAGCCGTCAGGAGCGAATTTATCTCGGCCAGTTTATCTCGCGGACCTGAGGCGGCGGAAGCCGACACGACGGTTCGCCTCGACCACAGCATAGGTGCACATACAGAGACGCAAAGGCGTGACGGTTCCTTTGATGTGGGCTGACACCGTTCGCTGACTGCCTGCGCGAGGCTCTGGGGCCAGACCTTGTGTGTGATTGGCTCCTACGTGCTACGAAAGATTCTCTGTAACTGCGGGAAGTGATGCTTCGCGATAAATTTTCAATACAAGATACTTTTCAAAACATTGTGCGGTCGTTAATTTTTTTTTTTTTTTTTTTTTTATTGGCTGATGCATGTTTTGTACCGTGTTAACTGTTCGCGCACGAACCACGAAGGTTAAAGTGTCGGAGGTACGGAATACTGAGTGGCTCGGTCAAGTGCGGAAACGACACCAGCAGCCAATGGAGGTGTGACAACAGCCGAGGTGTATTGTACTGAAGTCTGTTGTGTGCTCTGATTTATTCGCGAAAAAAAGGTTGCCCTACCTATAGCAACAAACGTTCAAAATTAGCGTAATTTTTTTAAGACCGATCAGAATTCGAATATTTGTGATTTGGTTTTGCCTTTCTAATTGGTCCACTAACAAGAGGCTGTCCCAATCACGCCCAACCAAGACGAAAGGGGGAAAATGTGTCCTCACGGCTGCAGAAGGCAATGCACAAGTGCCACCGACTCGAACATGTGTAGGACGGGTGAATTTTAGCGTGCTGCCAGAAAATAACGCGAACTTTGTACTACCCTGCCTATAGCAAGAGTGGTGAAACTTTCTCCCGTGGGGGGCCAAATCCAGATCTGAAATTCGCTCTTGCGGACAATCTCTATTTATATTTTTATTGTGGATAGACGCACTAAGTCTTATCGCCATACGATCCTTTCCGGCAACACCTATACTAGTTCCATATCTATACCAGCAAGATTAGTTTCCGTACAGGTTGGTGTGGAGAGTGGAGAGACTTAGGCGGTTCTTATCATCGAGGTATTGAGAGCCGATGGGGGTGAAGCGAGGTGAGTATGGAGCAGCGCCGGAATGAAAGGACGGGAGAAACGGGAGATCCCCGAGAAAACCTGCTGACCTGCGGCATTACCCGGCACGATTCCCACATACGAAAACCCGGGAGCGACCCCACCGGGAATTATACCCACTTCGCCTTTGTGAAAGGTGATTAATCTGATGACTACACCACCGTGTAGTGAGTGATCTTTCTCCGTGTCCAGGAAGTATGCAACTTTGTTTTCCCTAGACGTTTCTAAATATTGTTACACTTGCATGTCGTTCCAAAAGAAATTATTTTACTGAACACTAAAATACACGAGAGACACTCGCTGCAAAAAAATAAGCAATTTTGTGGAAGCACATTTCCACTTGTTGGTTCCGCATCTACCTTCACTTCTAGCTCCACAGGCGCGCTGCAGCGGCATATGCATCTCAATCACGGTAAGTAAATTTCACCGTTATACAAGTACATACTGCCATTCTTGCATTTAGTTGAAATAAATACATTCAGGATGCACAGTTTTATTTCAGTGCGACATCGAAATTTGTTATTTTGCGTCGGGCCACTCCGGTTAGGTACGCGGGCCGTGAATGGCCTGTTGGGCCGTTGTTTCTCTACAGCTGCCCTGGCGGCTCATACAGGAACTGTGTTACCGGGCGCTGATTGGCTAACGGCGTTCCGACACGTTGCTGGCCGGTGACCTGCATTTTGCTGACGTCCGCGGCCGGGGTTCGCGATATAAGCAGCGGTTTCACCTCTGTGGTCAGTTGCAGACAATCGTCTGCACGTTGCACGGGGAGCTTACATTTGACCGGTGCTGTACTCTGCGAGACTCAGTGCCCAATTATTTTCCCTATGGATAACTGACTCCTAAACCGCGCTACTGCGCTATGTTATGATTGGTTCGCGTCTCATTGATCACAAGGATGTAATAACGGAATCAGTTATTGGCAGCTTAAGGACAGCACACATGAAAAATTGTCTTATTTGCAGCACTATAAATTATAAATCAATGTGGGAATGATAGGGTTAAGTACTCTGTGCTTGTACGTAGTCGTTCAGATGTTAATGGCACAGAAATAATATAAACCGTTTGTAAAATATGTGAGTGTCTATATATATATATATATATATATATATAGACACACACAGGGAGAGACATAGACATCCATAATTCACATAATTTACAAATGAAACGACACATGAAGCAGGTGAGCGAGTAATGAGACAAATAAGCAAGACTTTTTAGTACAGACACAGAGTAGATAAGTACACAGAGACGAAACGGCGTGGAAGTTCCTTCCATTGTGGCTCACCCGTTCGCTTATTGGCTGCGTGCGAGGGTCTGGGAACGGGCCTTGTGTCTTGATTGGCTACTGCATGCCGTGGAAGATCTCCTTCTGCCTGAGCTGCCGGCTGGCGAGTACGTTAGCGCTCGCTGATTGGTGGAATGTGTTCCGACGTGTCGCCGGCCGATGAACGCCATTTTGCCGGCGCGTGCGGTTGGAGTTCGCTTGGCAAGCGACTGTTTCGCCTCTGCTGGAATCTACTCTGTGCCTTGTCTGTGCTCCCGTGCGTCAAGCGGGGAGCGAAATTTCGCCGCACGTCTCCCAGTGGCGTTGTTGATATTGAGATTCTTTTTCCCGCGCTGCATCTAGACGCGAGACACTGACGTATGCCGTGCCACGAGAAGGAGAGGAATTACGAAGCCGCCTGGAGACGGAATTTATTGGAGAATTTCATCCCCTTCAACAAAAGAAGTTACTCTCGTTTCTCCCTCGGTGGAATTTGGGAAATACTTTATCTTCATCGATCACGTTGTAGGGACTTTGATAATATGGTTCGTTGTAATATATTTTGTGTCATCAGTACAGGGCAGTTCTTTTCGTCGATTCCCGCTAAAGTCCTATCGCTAGGAATAGGAAAATTTCGCGATTTCATTTTAAGACAAGATAGATGTCAAACACGTGTACACGGAAGTCACCTTTGCTATTGGATCACAGTTTATTTGACACGCCCTGGACGACTCTCAGCCAATAACAGACTTGCGTGGAAGCAGTCCGCGAATTCCACACTACCATATGTTGGGTAACACTGGGTTATCTCTGGGACAGCAACCAATCAACAAACATCTGAGGCTCGACTATACAAACGAATTGTGGAGTCAATTCTACATGACTGCGAACCTGCGGAATGTTCCCATCCATGCCTATCCCCTACTGCATGTGGCGAGAGACGTTAATAATTTCCGTTTTTTTTTAAGACTGGCTAGACTTCAACGCTTGTGCTTTTGTATTGCGTTGGGCGTTGGACGACAGTTTGTCTGGACATGCCCTGGACGGCTTTGTACCAATAGGAAACCAGTAACAAGAAGCTGGTCCAATCACGTCCAACCAAGTCAAAAACGAAAATTGGCCCTCACTGCTCCATAAGCCAATAAACAAATACAACGGTTCGAATATGTTAGGGCAGTGATTTTGCACGTCCCTACCTTTAGCGTCCAACTGAATGGTCAAATATGTTCTTTCAATGACTCTAGCATTGGGATTAAGTAAACTAATGAAATTTTTGTCCTAGACTATAAGCCACGCCAAAGCCTTGCTTTAAAATGCAAAACAAAAAAGAAAGAAAACCTTTTATGACTTTGATATCTGCAGGAATTTATTGGCATTGAGAAATCTTAAGAGTAAGTAGGTGGAGACATTTGGGCGGCTCTTAACATTGAGGCCGTGAGAGCCGATGAGGGTGAAGTGAGGTGAATGTGGAGCAGTGCTNCGTGAGAGCCGATGAGGGTGAAGTGAGGTGAATGTGGAGCAGTGCTGGAATGCAAGGGCAGGAGAAACGGTAGATCCCGAGAAAACCCGGAGTGGACCGGCCGGGGATTGAACCCGGTTCGCCTTGGTGTGAGGCGAGCAGTCTACCCGCTGATCCACGGTGACCCCCAAGAAAACTTAGAAATGAGCCACTTTCGAATGTAACATATCTGCAGCACAGAGNGCCGCTGATCCACGGTGACCCCCAAGAAAACTTAGAAATGAGCCACTTTCGAATGTAACATATCTGCAACACAGAGTAATTAAAAATACAGATGTGAAACTGCCACTTATTCTGCGAACTCCATGCGCACACGCCAGCAAAATGTCATAACCGGCCAGTAAAATGTCGAAACGCCATTCACCAATCAACGCCTGCTAACGTATTCGCCAGCCAGCAGCACAGCCGATAGGTGATCTTCCGCAGCATGCAGTAGCCAATCAGACACCAGACCAGTTCCTAGAGCCTCGCGCAACCACTCAGATAATGGGCACGCCCGCATCAAAAGGTCGACGATGCCATTTCGCATCTGCGTACTTATCTACTCTGTGATACAACAGTCATTATTATTCTGGTCACCGGCCACTAGTGTGCCGAAGTAATATTTCCCCTGTAAAATGTCCTTTGTTGTGTAAAATGATGTGCAATCCATCTTACAGTGTTGATTGTAAATATGAACAAAATTTAAGTAATAAATATGACTGTTAATACGTTGTGGTGCTTTGTAAGATACCTATTGTTAAACACCTTAGCAAACATTAATCTATATTTAGAGACCTGAAAAATTCGCGAGTTAAATGACCTGCAGGCTAGACTCCGCAGTATTATGTACATATATGCCGATATCAACTGCGCATTGGTTGTCTGCCGTCACAGTGGATGGCGACGATTGGATCAGCGTTCTCGGGGAGGCGTCAAACAACGTGTGGACCAATGGCTAAAGTTATCTAACAACACGTGTTTTGAATTCTAGCTTGTCTCAAAATGAATCCGCGAATTCTTCAGGTCTCTATCTATATTCCGTGCGAGTTTTATTTGCATGGGAAAAGTTTTTCAAAATAGTGTTGCTGGAGGGGGCCGCGGTGGCTGAACGGTTAGCCTGCTCGCGAGTTATTCTGCTTTGTCTCTAGCCTACGATACAGACAGGGCGTGTTGGTGAACACTGCGACATCTGTACCACACATGCTTGCGTCACAAACACCAACTTTTGTTTTTGCTTCGTTTCACATCCACGAAAAACCTCGCCCCCTGATGAAGTCGGTGTACCGGGAAAGAGAGAATAAAAACTACGGCTACATTCGAGTCAAAGAAATGAATCCTTCAAAGGATACCACGACAGTTCTATACGAGCGGCACCTACGCATTGTCATCGCCAGTTTTAAGTAGACTTCCGTAAAATTATGTGATGTTCAATCAGATTCATTCAAAGCAGATAANGCATTGTCATCGCCAGTTTTAAGTAGACTTCCGTAAAATTATGTGATGTTCAATCAGATTCATTCAAAGCAGATAACTTTGTCATATGTCATAAAAAATTGTATTTATCTAAACATATGTCGCTATTTATCACGCTGAGCTTTGTTTTGTGTAGAGGGGTAAGGATTCCTTGTTGTACAAGTTTTCTGGGTAAGGAATAATGTCACAACTGATAGCTAGGGGCAGTGATATTTCGCGAAAATATTTCTAGACAAGATACAATCCAAAGCACTGTAGGGTCGTCCAGCTTCCTTGATTGGCTAAAAAATGTTCTAGCACGTGTTAACAGTTTGCGCACGAATCACGAAGGTTCAGTGTTGGAGTTACTTAGTCAGTGGCTCGGTCAAAGACGGACACGGCACCAGCAGCCAATGGAGGTATAACAACAGCTGAGGTGTGTATATGGTATTGAAGTATACTGTGTGCTCCAATGTTTATGCGAAAAGTCACTGGCCCTACTATAGACTCTTTTAGCATGTCCGCACAAGTGTCATTCTTGATGAATTCAGACTATCTNATGTGAAAAGTCACTGGCCCTACTATAGACTCTTTTAGCATGTCCGCACAAGTGTCATTCTTGATGAATTCAGACTATCTTCGAGCCAGATTTTTTGCGACAATATTACACAACTTGTTGCACTCCAAAATAATTAAGCTTAAATCCACTTTAATGATTGGATGATTAGTAGCGAGGTAAGTTAAAACTGCTATAGGCAGGGCAAGAGACTTTTCGCGTAAAAATCGGAGCACACAGTAGACTTCAATGCTATATACACACACCTCAGCTGTCGTTATACCTCCATTGGCTGCTGGTGCCGTGTCCGTCTTTGACCGAGCCACTCAGGACTAAGTAACTCCGACACTGAACCTTCGTGGTTCCTGCGCAAACGGTTAACACGGGCCAGAACATTTTTTAGCCAATCAAAGAAGCTGGACGACCCTACAGTGCTTTGGACTGTATCCTGTCTCTAAATCTTTTCGCGAAATATCACTGCCCCTAAGTATAGGCTATTCACGGTAAGTGAGCACTTTTGTAAGCCCTGTCATTTGGAATAATAGTCAATAAATATGTTTCATTGTAGCTTTAGACCTCAACTTCCGAGTGCGGTGGAACATACACACTGTGTTTATTATTTACATGACAATATTTATTTTAAAAAAGGTGGTTACAGGATAAAAATGGCTGAAAAGAAAAAGTAACTAGGGCCTCAAAAGTGCTCACTTTACCGTGNAGTATAGGCTATTCACGGTAAGTGAGCACTTTTGTAAGCCCTCTCATTTGGAATAATAGTCAATAAATATGTTTCATTGTAGCTTTAGACCTCAACTTCCGAGTGCGGTAGAACATACACACTGTGTTTATTATTTACATGACAATATTTATTTAAAAAAAGGTGGTTACAGGATAAAAATGGCTGAAAAGAAAAAGTAACTAGGGCCTCAAAAGTGCTCACTTTACCGTGAACAGCATATATTATAGGTTGTTCACTCTAAACTGAGCAATATTGTAAAGGCTTGCTTATTAACTACTTGTATGAAAATTGTTAGGGTCGCCTTTACGCTCATGCTAGACTTTTAATAGCCTACGCGAACACTTACAGCTTTAATTAGGCATATTGGCTGCGCGTCTTGTGAGCAGACATATTATATTTGACTGCGCCAATCATAGTTAAGTTACTCCAACGTTGAACGTCCGTGATTTGGTGACAGACACCTAAGACTCGTGAGAAACAAACTATTCCAATCACGTGAGTGCAGTTGAGTCGCAGTGTTTTGAAATACGACTAGTCGTTGAATCTTTTCGCGAATAAACAGGTATGTATTCTTCCGCCACGTGTGACATCAACGTTGTCATTGGTCTGATCACTTTATTCGTGCGTTGCTTAAATGATACTGCAAAGAAGTTATCAAAGGAAATAACGTATTTAAATTGGATTTACTTATAATATTATGCACTTAGAACAGAAAGCGCGGTAAATCATTTCAGTACTCATAAATGTGTGCCTTACACTTTTAATGCGGCATAAGACATGGAATTACTTTTACTCTGACTTTACCGACTTTACTGGGTGCATGCCAGTCAGTGTGCCCGTTGAAATACATGTGAAAGTTTTCAAAAGTTGATTTCAAAAGTTCCTTAATTAACCGTGAAAAGCCCTGTAGTCAGAGTGGAGAGTTGAGAAATTTGGGCGGCTCTTAACATCGAGGTCTTGAGAGCCGAAGAGGGTGATCGAAGTGAGCATGGAGCTGAGCCGAAATTAAAGGGAGGGGGAAAACGGGAGACCCCCGAGAAAACACCCACCGTGACCAGCGGGCATCGTACGGCACGATTCCCGGCAATCCCGTCGGAAATGGAACTCCGTTCGCCTAAGTGGGAGGCGAGTGATCTGAACGCTACACCACCGCGGCCCCCTACAGTCAGACTCAAGCGCGTAGAGTTGAGTGGTTTTCCCATCGCAGACAATTGTTCCTTAATTCTGCAGGGCACGGCGGCATTCGTGCTTCCCCGCCCCAGAGGCACTTCGGATTAACTTTTGCCGCGGAGGCACGCCATACAGGCCTCATGTCGCAAGAGAGGGTCACGTGAAATCCTAAACCACTTCCAGCGCGAGTTTTAAACCATGTAACCACGCACATTCCAACCCACCCTTCCCACTTTACCTTTCCCTGCGGCTAACGTTTTGGCGGTGAGGACATTTTACAAAAAGGGTTTGTGAGGGGATCAGGGGGAGGGGGAGAAATTCGTCTGGTTCGCTGGCACCGTGTGTCCCTTAACTTTGCGGCAGCCCCCCCGGGACATGAAACTTTTATTTAGGAACTTAATATTCTGAATGTTAAGTGCGCGCTGCGCCGGTCGAGGGTACATCTGGCTGGCGACACAGCGTTGCAGATACCCCAGAGGTCGGAAGGTCGCACACAATAGGCTTGCTTCGCCCGCTCTACACAGCGCGCCGAAAATATCTACCCACCACCATTATCCCCTTATTTAACCCAGCCAAAGAGTAGCCTACTTAACCCTTCCAGTCAAAAATAAATATATAATTTTAGGCGTTGCAACAAATTTTGTGCGGAACTGAACTGATATCCAGACGACGCTTTGCCTTACATTGAAACCAATATAAATCTCTCTGTGCTTTATTTTACTGGTGGCAGTGGTTTAAGAGGCTACGGAACACAGTCTCAGCAGCTAATGATGTCTCCCACACGTAGGGAACCTTTCTCATTGGACGGTATGTCCTTCTGTGTACAGTGCAGACCATTCAAGTCACTTCATATGCAACGTGCCAGATATACGACACTGTGACTAAAAGGGTTAATGGTGTCGTACCCTCAAAATATTAATTATTTTATAATTGTACCAAATATTTTTCACCTCGTACGCATTGTATGTGATAACATTTTTTTTTAATAAAAAAAAATTACTCTTGATATTTTTTTTCAATAATTTTATGTCAGATACAGAATTCTTCTGTTTTGTTGCAGCCGTAATAACAAATACTAACGTGTTGTACAGATGAAAAAATTTACAACATAAGCTAATGCTTGGGCTACCTTGACATACATGCAATCACCAAATAACAGTTCATACATTTTAAAAATGTTTAAATTATGCAAAACTTTATTTATATTTAATTTTTTTTTTCATGGCTTGTTATTTGGTTATTACATGTGTCACGTGGTAGCCCATTGGAGTTATCTGCAGAAGAAATTTTTCCATAACATGTATAACCTGTTTGCAAGGAATTTTTAACATTTTTATTTTACAAAAAAGTACATACTGCATATATATATTGAAGATATACGCTCGTAGGGACCTTCTCTCAAAAAATTCTTAAAGAATAAATTTTGTTTGAAAAGTCTTATCTTTAAAATGAACGCATTTGCCAGAAATTTCCTTAAAAAACATGGAGTTTTATATTTTAATTTCTCAGCTGCCTGTCGGTAGGCAGTGCCCTTAACTTCTGTTGACGTAACATTATGTCGTTTAAATTCAGCAGAGTCGTAATGAAACTTTGTGTACCTAAGATGCTTGGTAATTTAAACTATGTAATCGTGGAAGTTGATCTGAGCTAAAGTGTTTTTAAATATAACTGCAGCTATTTTTTATCGAGCAAATCTGGGGTCCCTGTGAATCAAAAATCTGTGTTAAGTTAGTTTTCTTCGTATCTTTCGCCAACTGTTGGCGAACACGCCTTCAGCAAACAATTCTTTGCAATTTCTCCAATTTCGGAATAGGAAACCCGAAAATGTATGTGTTTTTCACGAATTAATGTTTGTTTCAAAAACGATACGGGTAAGCCTATGTCAAGTTGCTTTTGGCTCTCTTTCTAGTATATTTAAAGTGCGCGGATATATTGCAAAGGAAATATTACGAATTCTCGGTCCTTGAAAACAAAACAGCAACGAACATGCTTCCAATACTTCACTGGATTTTACGATGATTGTACATGAGCATACAGTAAAATAATTTGTAACTTTTGTAAACAAGATATTAAATATTGTTTTAGTTATCGAAATCAACACGATGGACTGCATATTGTGAAAAACGTAGCAAATCACTCAAACTCGCGCACAGTCAGCTCGTTTCCCCATTGGATCACAGCTAGCCAGTAATGAACACTTGTTATTATGGTAAGCATGTGTGGTGTAATTTGTACCAATGGGGCGCCGGTAAGTGGAAACGCACATGCCAGTTAAACAGGTAGTGGGCTGTGCAGACGACTCAGTCCTTGTTTTATTGTGACTGCCAGTAAATATGCATACAAAGGCTGTTCGCGATAAAGTGAGCACTTTTGAAGTCAACCTTAGAAAAATGTCACTACCCTTAACTACATATATATTTTAACGGGCACATGGACTGGCATACACTCAGTTAAGTTGGCAACGACGGAGCGAAAGAAGTTTCATGTTTCATCCCCTTCTCCTCTGTGTCCTTACCTCCATTTTATTCTGGTTCCAGTTACCCTTTCATGATATCTTAAATCTCTGGTTCTGCGGATCTTTCGGCCCGTAGTTCCTCGTTACTTCATTCCTTTGCCACTATATTATTATATTATTACTTATTGTTAACCCCTAAGTTGGTCGACCTTCTGTACGTTTGTAATCCCTAATGTTGTCACCACTGTATTGCTGTCCTGTAGTCTCACAATGATGCGGGTTTTTTTTCACTAATTTTTCCCGCTATGACCTATGACTAATCATTGTTTCTTTTGCAATTGTCCTTGCTGTTCCTCGCCAATCACTACTGTGTAAGAGCGCATAAGCTCTGGAATACATGTATCTCTTTTTTACTTGTTATTGTATCTTGTATCTCTGTATGTATCATTATGAAAACTAAAATAACTATTAAATCAAATCAATTAAAGCGTTTCGTAAACATTTGCCAATACTGAAATTATTTATTTTATTTCGGGTTTTTAATGCGTCTAGGTCTAAGAATTACCAAATTTTAGAATATTTTCTTTTATAATAATTTTGCAGCTCTCCTTGACCGAGGCATGAATAAAGTGAAAATGTCCATGGAAATAAAAATCCTACATATCTTTGAAGACTACGCAATCTGCGTACAAGAAGTTCCTAAGCAGAGTTTTTCTAAAGTGCTCAGTTTGCCTCCTAAAAGCGTTATGGACAGACTAGACTTCAAACATGTGTACATGCGAGTCAATTTCGCAGCTGGTTCGCTATTTATTACGCACGCCTTGCGGAAATCTCAATAACAACAAACTTGCAGTGACTTAAGGTCAAACTCCCGCGTATCCCGGACAAGAGTAGCTTTGGCGATACTTTGCAGCAGCCCTTAGTGAATACGGCACGCGTACGGACTGAGGAGTTTAGCCTACANGTTTTATATTTTAATTTCTCAGCTGCCTGTCGGTAGGCAGTGCCCTTAACTTCTGTTGACGTAACATTATGTCGTTAAAATTCAGTAGAGTCGTAATGAAACTTTGTGTACCTAAGATGCTTGGTAATTAAAACTATGTAATCGTTGAAGTTGATCTGAGCTAAAGTGTTTTTAAATATAACTGCAGCTATTTTTATCGAGAAAATCTGGGGTCCCTGTGAATCAAAAATCTGTGTTAAATTAGTTTTCTTCGTATCTTTCGCCAACCGTTGGCGAACACGCTTTCAGCAAACAATTCTTTGCAATGTCTCCAATTTCGGAATAGGAAACCCGAAAATGTATGTGTTTTTCACGCATTAATGTTTGTTTTAAAAACGATACGGGTAAGCCTATGTCTAGTTGCTTTTGGCTCTCTTTATAGTATATTTAATGTGCGCGGATGTATTGCAAAGGAAATATTACGAATTCTCGATCCTTGAAAACAAAACAGCAACGAACATGCTTCCAATACTTCACTGGATTTTACGTTGATTGTACATGAGCACTATATACAGTCAAATGATTTGTAACTTTTGTAAACAAAAAAAAATTATTTATCGAAATTAACGCGATGGGTTGCATATTGTGAAAAACGTAGCAAATCACTCTAACTCTGTCACAGTCAGATCGTTTCCTCATTGGCTGACTGCCAGCCAGTAATGAACACTTGTTATTATGGTAAGCATGCGTGGTGTAATTTGTATCAATAGGGCGCCGGTAAGTGGAAACGCACATGCCAGTTGAACAGGTAGTGGGCTGTGCAGACGACTCAGTCCTTGTTTTATTGTGACTGCCAGTAAATATGCATACAAAGGCTGTTCGCGATAAAGTGAGCACTTTTGAAGTCAACCTTAGAAAAATGTCACTACCCTTAGCTACATATATATTTTAACGGGCACATGGACTGGCATACACTCAGTTAAGTTGGCAACGACGGAGCGAAAGAAGTTTCATGTTTCATCACCTTCTCCTCTTTGTCCTTACCTCCATTTTATTCTGGTTCCAGTTGCCCTTTCATGATATCTTAAATCTCTGGTTCTGCGGATCTTTCGGCCCGCAGTTCCTCGTTACTTCATTCCTTTGCCACTATATTATTATATTATTACTTATTGTTAATCCCTAATGTTGTCACCACTGTATTGCTGTCCTGTAGTCTCACAATGATGCGGGTTTTTTTTTCACTAATTTTTCCCGCTGTGCCCTATGACTAATCATTGTTTCTTTTGCAATTGTCCTTGCTGTTCCTCGCCAATCACTACTGTGTAAGAGCGCATAAGCTCTGGAATACATGTATATCTTTTTTACTTGTTATTGTATCTTGTATCTCTGTATGTATCATTATGAAAAATAAAATAACTATTAAATCAAATCAATTAAAGCGTTTCGTAAACATTTGCCAATACTGAAATTATTTATTTTATTTCGGGTTTTTAATGCGTCTAGGTCTAAGAATTAGCAAATTTGTAGAATATTTTCTTTTATAATAATTTTGCAGCTCTCCTTGACCGAGGCATGAATAAAGTGAAAATGTCCATGGAAATAAAAATCCTACATATCTTTGAAGACTACGCAATCTGCGTACAAGAAGTTCCTAAGCAGAGTTTTTCGAAAGTGCTCAGTTTGCCTCCTAAAGGTGTTATGGACAGACTAGACTTCAAACATGTGTACATGCGAGTCCATTTCGCAACTGGTTCGCTATTTTTTACGCACGCCTTGCGGAAATCTCAACAACAACAAACTTGCAGTGACTTAAGGTCAAAATCCCGCGTTTCCCGGACACGAGTAGCTTTGGCGATACTTTGCAGCAGCCCTTAGTGAATACGGCACGCGTACGGACTGTGGAGTTTAGCCTACAGGTCATTCAACTCGTGGATATCATTTCCCGTCCCCCAGTTATAACCCAAAATGAAGGTTTCTGTAATCATTACTCGTCTGCAGGACCTACAGCCAAACGAAAACAAAGCAGATATTTACATTTCGGGCGGCCAGAATATGGAATTTAATTAAAATCCGTGCCTCGTTTTTTTTTTTTTTTTTGCCGAGTCATCCCAGTTGAGAGTCCGGGAGCTATAATGCCACGGCATCTGCAAGTTGCGGCCAGACGCGGGGGATATATTTTTTTTTGANTTTTTTTTTTTTTTTTTGCCGAGTCATCCCAGTTGAGAGTCCGGGAGCTATAATGCCACGGCATCTGCAAGTTGCGGCCAGACGCGGGGGATATATTTTTTTTTGAGTGTGAGGGGTAGACGGAGAGGGAAGAAGGAATTGCGAGAGAACGAAGTGTGTATCGGAAGAGACGGAGAAGTCGCGGAGTCGGCAAGTGTATGCGGAGAAGGCGTAGGAGGCGAGGAGTGATAACCTAGAGCATACTCCATATGTATGTAATTGAAGCGCGGAGTGGTTTTACCGACGGCAAGGGCGAGACTGGTGCGTAGCGGGTTGGATGGTGAGTCGGCGAAGACTCAGGGGGTTGTCGGGCACAGAGCATGGTTCTGTGCGATGGGGTGGGTGGGAAGGGTGCTACAAACACAGCACCCCTGTTCCCTAAACACGCCTCGCCGACACGCCATCGAGGATCCAGGGCACATGGTGTAAACAGTGGAGGCCGGCCGCCGGTTCAGAGAATTGGCCACAGGCAAAGGGTAGAAGCTATCTTTGGGGGAGGGGGAGAATATCCCCCCCCCCTTCTCTAGCGATCGCACATGTCGTGCGCATGCATAGCAAGAACAGACGGATGTCTCGCTAGCGTTCGATCGCGGTATCTCGCTCCAGCTAGACGGTTCGTGCTGTTGCGTCGGAGAATAGGTCACTCCTGCGCTTTTCATCCAATAGTTTGGTAACTACTTCAGTTTTAAAAAGGGTTTATAACTTATGGTTTATGATAAACCGCTTGCCACAGTCTTTTGAAAATGTATTTTATTTATAGGTACAGCCCCGAGTATTTCGCGAATTCATTTTGTCGCGAGGCAGACTTCATACACTAGGTATTTTCTCCTTCCACTGTGATTGTACAGCAGTTGTTTATACACGCCGTATTTAACTGTGAGCCATTAGTAAGCAGGAAGCAGCGGTGTGAGTTAGTGTTGAACAGTACTGTACAAGGACCTCACTCGATCACATTAACCAATAAGCAAACGATAAGTGTTTCCAGTGTATAGAGGACTGTGCAGTCTATCCTGCTGACACATCAATCCAAGAAATACTGGAGACTCCACGCATGAATAATAAAATACTGCGACTGACCGTGTAAACTCTTTTAGTTGCCGTGTTCATGATCGAGAACAGGTTGCACATAAAGGATCTTTATGGTCGGCACCGTACACAAGAAGGAATCAGCGGCCAGTGTTTTAAGAGTCTTCCTCGTGAGAGATCTGACGTCAAAGTTTCTGCACCTCGGAACTGAATGGTTGTAATGCCGACATCAACGAGCACGCGGCTCTTTGTTGTCTGGCTGCGAGAAGCTCGTCCGACATAACTACAACGCGCATCACAAGATTAAATTATTGCAACACTTGAGGTAGTAAATGAATTCGGGGTAGAACAAGGTAATTTTTCATACCGGGGAAGCATATAGAAAATGAATAGAGTTTCAAAAGTGCTTATTAACCCTGAACAGCGTATAGCAACTAGCAGAGCCAGAGATACGTGTGGGCGAAGGAGTGGAGTGGGGAGATTTGGGCGGCTCTTCCCATCGAGGTCTCGAGAGCCGATGAGGTTGTAGCGAGGTGAGTATGGAGCAGCGTCGGAATGCAGGGGTGGGGGGAAGAGGATATCAGCGAGAAAACCCGCCGACGAGCGGCATAGTCCGGCACGATTCCCACATGCGAATATCCGGGAGCGACCCCGCCGGTAGTCGAACCCGGTCCGCCTAGCTGGGAGGCGAGTAATCTAACCACTATACAACCGCGGCCCCGTGGGCTAAGGCATCACTGTATTAATTGTCTCTAATGGTGAAATTTGGCGAGAAGCCGTCCTGACGCAAGGGTAGCGCCAGTTCGTAGAAACCTTGTGACGAGCGGCTGGTACGAGCGCTGATTAACCCATTATATATTGTCCCGAGTATACTCATCCACATCTGTCGTGTTGCAGAATAGGTAATATCATGGTCGGTGCTGTGCAAGACCACAAGCTAGCACCAGTACAGACAGCGCCATTCACTGGACAACACTATTGTTTGCTGCTGACACACTGACACACGAGCTATTTTATATGTGGTTGCCTCTTGTACCGTGGTGCTACTGAAAGTCTTTCCATAGATTCCAAAGCGTCAGTTGTTATATGTAGAGACCCTGAGATTTCGCGGATTTATTTGGCAACCGGCTAGACGCCCAAATCCTCAGTGTACTAGAGCCTCAACTAGTTGCTCATTGGCTGATGCCCAAGTTTTTCCCCAGAATAGGAGGCACGGGATTTGGTGCTCTTTATCTTGCAGTTCAGTTATTGGGTCGAATTCGTCCAGGGCGTGGTTTACAAACTGCGACCCAATCGGAAAAGGAAGTCAGATGTACACGCGTTTGAAGTGTAGCTTGTCCTCAAATGAATTCGCGAAAATTCCACGTCACTAGTTATAAGTAGGGCCAGTGACTTTCCACGTAAACATCGGAGCACACAGTAGACTTCAATACTATATACACACCTCAGCCGTTGTTATACCTCCATTGGCTGCTCGTGCCGTGTCCGTCTTTGGCCAAGCCACTCGGGACTAAGTAACTCCGACACTGAACCTTCGTGATTCGTGTGCAAACGGTTAACACGGGTCAGAACATTTTTTATCCTATCAAAGAAGCTGGACGATCCTATAGTGCTTTGGGCTGTATCTTGTCTCGAAATCTTTTCGCGAAGTATCACTGCCCGTAGTTATAAGACGTTCTTAGGTAATTTTCCCGTCGCAAATGAATGTGTACGTTAAGAGGTTGAAGACGACGCGGGTGTAGACAGAAGTCCTGGACTGAAGCCAGACGGTTCTGTGTGCCACGCTGAATTCCAAACTACCGCACATTCACTACGCGTGCGACGTCGTCTGTCTCAGCGCCCTCGAGACAGGAGCGGCGATGAACACAGCTGACTGGAATCGCACTTTGGGAAACACCAACGACATGAGTTCCGCGAATTCTTTTGGCATCGGCCTACCACTTCTCAGTCCATGCCCGGGCGGGGCCCGCGGTGGCTCAGCGGTTAGACTGCTCGCCTCCCACCAAGGCGAACCGGGTTCAACACCCCAGCCGGGCCACTCCCGGACTTTCGCACGGGGGAATCGTGACGGAGGATACCGCTGGTCGGCTGGTTTTCTCTGGGATCTCCCCCCCCCCCC
>NQII01001101.1:36963-84011 GCA_002778355.1 Clitarchus hookeri | reverse complement strand
TTTATGTAGTGCATTTTTATATTACGTTGTTATAAATGTAAACTATTCCACAAATATGGAAATAGCGTTTGGACCCCTGAACTACATTAAGTTCGTGTCAGCGAAATGTAAATACTTTGGTGAGACGGTTGAATTTTCTACTAGCCGCGGGTTGTAGGATCTTCCCGCCCAAGCCTGCCTTTCCCCGCCCGAACGCCGCTAAGTGATATACCATCTACGCCCTTATCCGCCCTTCACCCGGTGTAGCCAACCCCTATTTACTGAAAAACATTAAGAGCACACTGCAAAATTCGCCAGATTCCTTTATAATCAATACAGAAACATTAATTTATGTCGTTGGTGGAAACTTCAAAATTCGCTATATCCCTATTTAATGAACAGAAAAGTTATGATTTCATGTCGCTAAAATTAATATAAAAACTGCAAAGTCTGTAAATTGGCAACACTGCCTTCACCCCTCACTGGAGATCCGCAGCACTCCGTTATGCGGCAAGTCGTCCCGGGACCGAAACTCGAGGCACCGCCACACTGCCCGGTAAACAAATAATATAATAACACTAGGGGCGGGATTTACTGCCGGCACTCAGGTCCCCTGTCAGCTGCTGTTAGCGCCGCCCCTTCGTCCAGCTGCCGGCCGTGTACAGTCCAGGGGCGAAGAAAGTTGCACCGCCGCGAGAAGTCGGCAACGTCACTTGCGGCTGAGGGTTGGATAGCTTAACGGTTCGGCTATCCGTAGGCTAGGCTCCACAACCCTGCAGGCTCTTCACGATAAACTGAGCACTTTGAAAGGGAACATTTCGCAGCACGCGGTAGCNTAGGCTCCACAACCCTGCAGGCTCTTCACGATAAACTGAGCACTTTGAAAGGGAACATTTCGCAGCACGCGGTAGCTAATTAGACACGAGGCATATTCCCAGAACCACGCAGAACCAATCACCGTCACGCCATCTCGTCTCGGAGTACTTAACTACTCTCTGCGATGGTTATAGCTAGGGTCACCCGAATTTCGCGCAAAGATTTCATGACCAGGTTCACTTTAGCTCAGATCCACTTTCCTGATTGGATNCTAGGGTCACCCGAATTTCGCGCAAAGATTTCATGACCAGGTTCACTTTAGCTCAGATCCACTTTCCTGATTGGATGAATTAAGAGTTACGCGTCTTGGACATACGTACAGTATCGGGGTGACCTAATTCCGACTGGCCAGTCTAGTAAGAGAATGTCTCCTCACAGAGACACGCAGCCAACAATCAGAAGGAAAACTGTTGGTACGCCCGTAGCGTATCGCAATCTAGCCTGTGCGGCGAAATTCGGGTCTCCCAAGTTATAGGACTGAATCCCACTCTATCTGCTCTGGTGTGATACTGCCTACTGACGGGGGGTAACATGCAACGATTAAACAAATGCTGCCTTACTATAACAAAGACTGTCTTTCGTAAAGTTAAGAACTCGGTGCTTGCGAATCTTTGTTTTGTTTTGCACTTTGTTGGCCTTCGCCCCAGTCAGCAGGCGTTTCATTCCACAGGACAGCGAATCGGGTTTGAGTCTCGGCCTCACTGCGTGTCTTCGCGTGAGTCTAACGCGGCGGACGTTGCAGCNTTTGCACTTTGTTGGCCTTCGCCCCAGTCAGCAGGCGTTTCATTCCACAGGACAGCGAATCGGGTTTGAGTCTCGGCCTCACTGCGTGTCTTCGCGTGAGTCTAACGCGGCGGACGTTGCAGCTGGGCGGGTTGTTTTCTCCGGATACCCTAATTAACTCCCTCCATCCTTAGCTGCTACTTCAACAGTTTGCTTCATCCCCACGATCGTGGACACGTTGCACATGAACTACGTATTTATGACTGGCGCTGTACGCAGCAAACGCATCAGTGCCCAGTATTTTGAGTCTCTTCCTTGTAGCTGGTGTGACATGTGGGAGTTTTCTACGCCTCCTCGACATAAATGGTAAATGCCGATGTCATCGAGAACGCAGAAAACTTTTTTCAATTGTTGCAAGACAAGTGCTGAGCACAAGTACGACGCATATCAAAAAAATTGCGTGATTGCAGCACACTTACTCAGAAATTAATGTATGACGGAACGGTATAACTAAACGAAGCCATGCAAAACATAAACATTATAGCGGGGGGATTTATGAATTGCCGCTAGATTTTTAAGCAAAGTTCCACATCAAAGGCTAAAGTCGAGTGTGTACACTGAAGAGCCAAAAAAAACTGGTACACCTGCCTAATATCGCGTAGGCCCCCCCTCGAGCAAGCAGAAGTGCTTCAAGACGACGTGGCATGGACTCGACTAATGTCTGAAGGTATGCAGGAGGCAATTCACACCATGAATCCTGCAGGGCAGTCCTCAAATCCAATCTGCGCCAATTTGAGAAAGGGTTGCACGTCTGTCACGTTTAATGATTCTCGTCAGTCGTCGTTTGTCCCGTTCTTTCACGATATTTTTCCGGCCACAGCGATGTTGAAAATGTGATGTTTTACCGGATTCCCGATATTCACGGTACACTCGTGAAATGGTCGTACGCGAACATCCAAATGTTATCGCTACCTCGGAGATGCTATGTCCCATCTCTCGTGCGCCGACTATAACACCACGTTCAAACGCACTTAAATCTTGATAACCTGCCATTGTAGCAGCAGTAGCCGATCTAGCTGCCGACCACATCGCGTTACTCTGATTGGTTTCGTGCCTCTGTTATTTGCATACGCACGCCTATACCAGTTTTTTTTTTGCTCTCCAGTGTATATTTGCTCGGTGGCATTAAGATAAAAACGTTTGACATCTCCATCCGCCAGTTTCCACAGACCAGAAGCCACCGCCGAAGAAAGAAGTTCTCGGGAGAAATCGCTCAAGTCCTCTTGTCTGTCGTTAAACTCATCGCCCTCCTTTATTCCGGCTAAAAACTTCTGGAAACTTCTCAACAAACTTAGAAGACATTTATACTGTGGCTTGGGGACGTACTTCTGCTAACGCCTTCTTCCTCTTAGGAAAAAAACTTTTGCTACCAGCGACTGCTGCTTCAGGATTTTTGGTGTCACGACCGGTTTACACGTGTTCTTAATATCTTAGGATTACTTGGCCGTTACCTTGAACAATGCGAATAGGGTTTCGAGTATCGGTAATACCATTTTGAATATATATTTTGTAAGTTTCGGTTTAAGTTAGGTTAGTTATTAGTAGGGCACCCGATTCCGTCACTATTTGGAAAAAACCTTTTAGTCGGATCGACTTTCGTGGTGGTGGAGAGGTTTGGGCGTCTCTTAGCCTGCTGGCAGCTGCGAAATTTAAATAGGAAATCCCTAGTTAAGGATTTCGCCTCAGTGCGTTAATTTTAAGAGTAGCAGTTTCAAACAAAATATATTATCCTCGATTTTTTTAGAAGTTCCCTACAGCGGAGACGAGTAGTGTATAAATGCCGGTTCGGGCACATGGCATCTGGCATAAATGGGTAGCAGTTTTCCGCCATATTGGATGACGTCGCAGGTACGACAGGCGGCATTGTTCATTTCCCCTTCAACTCTCTCCCAACCCACGGCCGGCAATTCCAGCAACCCGTAACCCTAGAATTTATTTAAATTAAATAATGGTTTTATAATAAAATTAATTTAATACACATTTCTTAAAAATATCGATCTCTAATTAGTATGTGAATTTTCTAGAATAAAACGACCGTTTGTATTGAAACCTCAACTCACTCGACTGCCATTTCTTGTACGACCCTTGCTAGAGTGCCAACCGCCAGTGTGTATATATAAACAGTTATTTAATTAAAATAATTTCTAAGGTTACGGGTTGCTGGGATTGCCGGCCGTGGGTTGGGAGGGTGAGGGGGGAGATGAACAAGGCCGCCGGCAGCTTCTGTGACGTCAACCAATATGGTTGAAAACTGCTACCTCCTTATGCCAGATGCCATGTGACTGAACCTGGCATATATACACTACTGAGATGTGTCTCCATAACATGTATAGCTTCTTTGCAAGGAATTTTTTAAATTTATGTTTTACAAAGAGTACGTACTGCCTATCTACATTCAAAATATACGCTCGTGGGGATATTCTAATAAACCATTTGTGAAGAATAAATTTTGTTTGAAACGCCTATCTTTAAAATTAACACACTAAGACGAAATTTCCTTAATATGAGCTTTCCTATTTAAATTTCGCAATGACCTTAACGGGGTCTTGATAGCCGATGAGGGTGAAATGACGTGAGAATGGAGGAGCGCTGGAATGCAAGGGGCGGGCGACCAGCGACACCGTCCGGCACAATTCCCATTTGCGAAAATCCGGGAGTGACCCGGCCGGGGATTGAACCCGGTTCACCTTGTTGAAAGGCAAGCAGTCTAACCGCTCTGCCACCGCGTCCCCCTCGAATAGGGCTATGCTGGGTCATCGGAGGCGATAAATACTCGCGATGCCCCCTTTAACCCTCCCTGGTTTAATTANATCACACACGTGTAGTCTGGGAGTAATCTGATCCTGGTAGGTTCGCTCAGAAAGGTAACCGTTTTCTCAGTAAGACATGCGGCCAATAAGGAAAGTAAAGGTGGTGTGATGCCCGTGGTGTAGTGAAATATAGGCTGCGCGCTACTCTTTTCATGAACATCAGGTGACCATAGTGCCTAGAAGGGGGGGGNCGCCCTAGTGACAAGGGGGGAGAGAAACTTGGCGAGTTCCATCATATGAAGGTTAGACTGTACTGTTCTACACATACTCGAACCGAAGTTAATTGTATATTGGCTGCCCCCCACTGAGTTACCCCGTAAGGCATGTCTTTTAAGTAGAGGACTTGACATTTCTCGGATTAATTTGGCAACAAGATAGACCCCACAATACTTTGTGTACTCGAGTCTTAGTTGTTTGTTGTCTGTTTAGAATTACCTCAACCCACGTGGCATGCGATCCGACGCTTGCTTTCTTACATATCCGCTGTTGGCTCGAAGTCGTCCAGGACACGTCCGACAAATGGTGAACTCATTAAAAAAGAATTACTAACGCAGACATGTTTGAAGTCTGGTTTGTTTTCATATCAATTCGAAAAATTTCCTTATATCTGCTTCTAACAAATTTTCACGCTCGACCGTTGATCGAACCGGTTTTGCAAGTGATTTAAACCTCAATACATTGGATAGTACTACTTAACATCTTACGACTTCAAATTTGTTTAAATATAGGATGATAAAAATTGTCCGAAATTAGGGCCTACACAATTTTGGAAAACAATTGCCAAAACATTTCGTGAAGATACTACGATGAAACAATTGTCAAATTAACCAATTACTTAAGAATTAATTAAATAATAATTGATTAATTATAATCAGTGTTTCTCTGTCTCGGATCATTATCGTATGTAGTAAATAACAGAGTTATTCTAAAACCTTGAATTGTAAAATATCTCGCGCTTTTTATTTCAGATGTAGCCAACAAGCTTTTAATATAACGCTAAATGATATATTTCTCAGAATTAATAAATGTATATGTGGTTCAACTTTTTTGCTGATTGCTTGCTTGTAACCAGACTAACAGTCTGTCTTCATCGGCGTGGTGTTACTCTTGTATGTTACATATTATGCATATTTAAAAGTATTGCTTTTGTTTGAAATCCAGCAATAATATATCAAACACATTAATTTTTTATTTTGTTTCCCTTAATTCTCAACACACGGGAATATTTTAAACCCAGAGTTAGAAGTTAAAAAACCCAGAGATGGTTGTTATTATCCCTACATTTGCCAGTGTAACTTCCAGACTTGTTGACAAATTATATTTGGGAGAGGAGATAATGTATTCTAGCACCACATTAGTGGACAGTTTAATTAATGAGAGGAAGTTTCCCAGTTGCCTCGTAGTATTTCATCTGAACGGCGGTAAGTCTGTAAATAAATTCACGTTTAGAAATGAACTACGACAAAGGAAAGAAGTTTTATAATTTTCACTCCAACATGCGTGATGCACGCAAGTGAAACACGCGATTTGATTCTGATTCGTAAATCAAGTTTATTGAAATCAATTAACGTTTGGATGCCAGCGCCAATAAATGTGTCAGCGGTTTAATGTTTGTGCATTTCGGACAGTGAATAATGATAGTTGGATTCGTCTGAATTAGTGAAAAAAAACAGGCCTAACAACGTAATCCATTAGTATCAGTGTACAATTCTTATTCTACCTGAATAAAACTTAAGATATAGTTCATGCAACCTATATGTACGTGGACTAGAAATTGTGATTATTTTAATTTTCGTGTGCCAGGTTGGTATGTTTCCTACTTGAAGCACTAATTGGAAAACTATTTGACGGGTAGTTTTATCATTACCATTAAATAAACATAACAATAAACACCGCGCTCATTTTCAATATCTACGTGATAAATGATATAACCTCCCAAAGGTTATGGGTAGGGCCAGTGACTTTTCGCGTAAAAATCGGAGCACACAGTAGACTTCAATACTATATACACACATCAGCTGTTGTTATACCTCCATTGGCTGCTGGTGCCGTGTCCGTCTTTGACCGAGCCACTCAGGACTAAGTAACTCCGACACTGAACCTTCATGATTCGTGCGCAAACGGTTAACACAGGCCAGAACATTTGTTAGCCAATCAAAGAAGCTGGACGACCCTACAGTGCTTTGAACTGTATCTTGTCTCGAAATCTTTTTCGCGAAATATCACTGCCCTTAGTTATGGGTAGGGACATCCGAATTTCGCGAAAATAATTCACGACGAGTTGTATTTCGCATGACTTTAACTCAGATCCACTATTGTGATTGGATGGTTTTTGCGTCTTGTGTGTCCGCACTCGGATCACAGACGTACATCATCGAAGTTACGTAATTATCATTGGCCAGTCAAGTAGAAAGAATTTTTCTCACAAAAAAAAAACGCCGCCAATAAAGAAAAGAAAACTGCTGCAACGTACAGAGGATATTGAAATCTAGCACGTGCGGACATCTTCTCTTGAAAATCGGCTGTACCTAGTTATGGGTATGCAACCTCACGACGGACGATGTTTTGACCCACCAAATGTTCACAGACGACAGATATCAAACAAGGCTTACACTACTCATGAATTTTCTGTTCCATAGCACGTAGTTTCTAACATTTTGTTATTGAAAAATTGAATTTCCAATTTTTTTAGATGAATTTTTTCTCTCTCGATATTCACGTATTATTATTTCTACCTCCTGGATTTCAAAATAATCCTGTATAGAAATCAATGAAAACTTTCCTCTGTAAATCATAGGCTCTATTTGTAGTTTTATTTCAGTGGCAGTAAAAGTTAGGCTATCACGAAGTCTTAATTAGGGCCAGTGACTTTTTGCGTAAAAATCGGAACACACAGTAGACTTCAATACTATATACACACCTCAGCTGTTGTTATACCTCAATTGACTGCTGGTGCCGTGTCCGTCTTTGACCAAGTCACTCAGGACTAAGTATTTCCGACACTGAACCTTCGTGATTCGTGCGCAAACTGTTAACACGGGCCAGAACATTTTTCAGCCAATCAGAGAAGCTGGACGACCCTACAGTGCTTTGGACTGTATCTTGTCTCGAAATCTTTTCGCGAAATATCACTGCCCCTAGTCTTAATCTCTTAAGGTACACATTAATTTTTCGGTTCAGGTGTTTCAAACGAATTTTTTATAACCACTGACACTTTGGAACCTATTAAAAGTGTTTCAGTAGATCCATGGCATAAGAAGCCACAAATTATAACACAGTTGGTGTGCCAGAGGCAACCAATAGCATTGTCCAGGAAAAGGCGATGCTTGCATTGGTGCTAGCTTCTGGATTTTTACAGCACTGACCATGATTTAACCTTTTCTGCAACATGTCACACATGAACGAGTAAACTCGGGATAATATGTTAAGAGATTAACTCTATATAAACATCGATCACTGATTGGTAGAGACCTGAAGAATTCGCGGATTCATTTTGAGACAAGCTAGAATTCAAAACACGTGTGGTTAGATAACTTTAGCCATTGGTCCACACGTTGTTTGACACCTCCTCGAGAACGCTGGTCCAATCGTCGCCTTCCACTGTGACAGCAGACAACCAATGCGCAGTTGATATCAGCATATCTGTACATAAGACTGTGGAGTCTAACCTGCAGGTCATTTAACTCGCGAATTTTTCAGGTATCTACTGATTGGTGGGCACGGATGCCAACAAAATATGGAGAGATTTGGCCAGCTCTGAACATCTAGGTCTTGAGAGCCGATGAGGGTGAAACGAGGTAAGAAAGGACCACTGCTGGAAAGAAAGGTCCGGGGGAAACGGGAGATCCCCGAGAAAACCCATCGACCAACGGAATCGTCCGGCACGATTCCAACATGCTAGAATCCGGGATCGACCCCACCGGGAATCGAACCCGGTTGGTTCGCCTAGGTGGGTAGAGAGTAGAATAACCACTACACCACCGCGGCCCCCTCCCGACAGGAAATAATTCAAATCATTAAGTGCATTAAAGGAAAATTCTACAGAAGACAGATAGGTGTATGAACCATCATGCTCTTTATTAGTAGGTGGTGAAAACACTAGTAGAGTGAAGGCGGGACATTTTGCTGGTATGTGCGGCTGGAGTTTGCCATATAGACGAACGCTTCGCTTCTGTTGTCTTGAGTGTTCTGTGCCACAGGCACGGCGTGGGCGAATGGTTCCGGTATCGGGCCGCGGTCGCTGGCCGCTAGCCAATCACTGTCCGCGGGAGAGCAGTTCAAACAGCGGCGGCGAATTACCGCGATCCAATCACCGCCTGCGGGTCGTTTACGCCGATCGTTTACACCGGCCTGCAATCCAGCCACTTATTTGTTTAAGCACGGCAAATTTGACAGGTTTGCGTCCTACGAGTGTTCTGCACCGAGAGAAGGGTTTGTTTGTTCGTATATGGCCAAACAAATATGCAAAGTTGAATCAAAAAAATATATTTTGTTGTCAGACAAATTTTTTTGGCACAACTAGACGGTTTGGTCAGTTCAATTGTATATTTTGTTAGCTGAACAAATTCTATTTTGTTGCATTTCATATTTAGTTTAGTCAACAAAATGTTTTGTTAGGACAAATACTTATCTGTATGGCCATATACAAAGGCCATATACAAAAAAATATTTTGTTGGCTCAAACAAACCTTGGTCTCGGTGTACTCTCGTTTGTTTACGAATAACCTTAAAACTCCTGGGAGACATGCTCAGTTTCTGATATATGTCCTCCCTGTGTCCTTTCACCAGGTGCACGCTGTTCACAGGGAATTTAGCACTTTCAAAGACAACTTTTAAAAATTTCACTGCCCCTACCTGCATGTACTATACTCTGTACCATATATGAAGGTCACATTCTTGACAGTTGACGATCGCCGCGCCAATGTTTGCTTTTCGTTTATGTATCCATTCGCAATCAACTGTTGATGCGACGAGTCAGGTTCAAGATGTACTGTATTCTGCAGGGTTTCCAGAATATGTTAAATCATGGTCGGTGCTGTACAAATCCAGAAGCTAGCACACCAATGCAGGTNCAACAAACTTAGAAGACATTTATACTGTGGCTTGGGGACGTACTTCTGCTAACGCCTTCTTCCTCTTAGGAAAAAACTTTTGCTACCAGCGACTGCTGCTTCAGGATTTTTGGTGTCACGACCGGTTTACACGTGTTCTTAATATCTTAGGATTACTTGGCCGTTACCTTGAACAATGCGAATATGGTTTCGAGTATCGGTAATACCATTTTGAATATATATTTTGTAAGTTTCGGTTTAAGTTAGGTTAGTTATTAGTAGGGCACCCGATTCCGTCNGCTTCCGTGACTATTTGGAAAAAACTTTTAGTCGGATCTACTTTTGTGGTGGTGGAGAGGTTTGATCGTCTCTTAGCCTGCTGGCAGCTGCGAAATTTAAATAGGAAATCCCTAGTTAAGGAAATTTCGCCTCAGTGCGTTAATTTTAAGAGTAGCAGTTTCAAACAAAATATATTATCCACGATTTTTTCAGAAGTTCTTTACGCGGAGACGAGTAGTGAATAAATGCCTGTTCGGGCACATGGCATCTGGCATCAATGGGTAGCAGTTTTCCACCATATTGGATGACGTCGCAGGTGCGACAGGCGGCATAGTTCATTTCCCCTTCATCTCTCTCCCAACCCACGGCCGGCAAATCCAGCAACCCGTAACCCTAGAATTTATTTTAATTAAATAATTGTTTTATAATAAAAATAATTTTATAAACATTTCTTAAAAATATCGATCTCTAATTTTTATGTTAATTTTCTAGAATAAAATGACCGTTGGCATTGAAACCTCCACTCACTCGACTACCATTTTTTGTACGACCCTTGCTAGAGTGCCAACCGCCAGTGTGTATATATAAACAATTATTTAATTTAAATCATTTCTAATGTTACGGGTTGCTGGAATTGCCGGCCGTGGGTTGGAAGCGGCGAGGGGGGAGATGCACAAGGCCACCGGCCGCTTCTGTGACGTCAACCAATATGGTTGAAAACTGCTACATCCTTATGCCAGATGCCATGTGACTGAACCTGGCATATATACACTACTGAGATATTTTCATAACATGTATAGCTTCTTTGCAAGGAATTTTTTAAATTTATGTTTTTACAAAAAGTACGTACTGCCTATCTACATTCAAAATATACGCTCGTGGGGATCTTCTACTAAACCATTTGTGAAGAATACATTTTGTTTGAAACGCCTATCTTTAAAATTAACACACTGAGGCAAAATTTCCTTAACATGAGCTTTCCTATTTAAATTTCGCAATGACCTTAACAACGGGGTCTTGATAGCCGATGAGGGTGAAATGACGTGAGAATGGAGGAGCGCTGGAATGCAAGGTGCGGGCGACCAGCGACACCGTCCGGCACAATTCCCATTTGCGAAAATCCGGGAGTGACCCGACCGGGGATTGAACCCGGTTCACCTTGGTGAAAGGCGAGCAGTCTAACCACTCTGCCACCGTGTGATTGTATGGATTGCGTGTTATGCATCTTTGTTCTCCGCCTGCGAATCACACACGTGCAGTTTGGTAGTAATCTGATCCTGGTAGGTTCGCTCAGAAAGGTAACGTTTTCTCAGTAAGACATGCGGCCAATAAGGAAAGGAAAAGTCTTGTAATACCCGTGGTGTAGTGAAATATAGGCTGCACGCTACTCTTTTCACGAAAATCAGGTCGCCCTAGTGACAAGGGGGGAGAGAAACTTGGCGAGTTCCATCATATGAAGGTTAGACTGTACTGTTCTACACATACTCGAACCGAAGTTAATTGCATATTGGCTGCCCCCCACTGAGTTACCCCGTAAGGCATGTCTTTTAAGTAGAGGACTTGACATTTCTCGGATTCATTTGGCAACAAGATAGACCCCACAATACTTTGTGTAGTCGAGTCTTAGTTGTTTGTTGTCTGTTTAGAATTACCTCAACCCACGTGGCATGCGATCCGACGCTTGCTTTCTTACATATTCGCTGTTGGCTCGAAGTCGTCCAGGACACGTCCGACAAATGGTGAACTCATTAGAAAAGAAATACTAACGCAGACATGTTTGAAGTCTGGTTTGTTTTCATATCAATTCGAAAAATTTCCTTATATCTGCTTGTAACAAATTTTCACGCTCGACCGTTGATCGAACCGGTTTTGCAAGTGATTTAAACCTCAATACATTGGATAGTACTACTTAACATCTTACGACTTCAAATTTGTTTAAATATAGGATGATAAAAATTGTCCGAAATTAGGGCCTACACAATTTTGGAAAACAATTGCCAAAAAATTTCGTGAAGATACTACGATGAAACAATTGTCAAATTAACCAATTACTTAATAATTAATTAAATAATAATTGATTAATTATAATCAGTGTTTCTCTGTCTCGGATCATTAACGTATGTAGTAAATAACAGAGTTATTCTAAAACCTTGAATTGTAAAATATCTCGCGCTTTTTATTTCAGATGTAGCCAACAAGCTTTTAATATAACGCTAAATGATATATTTCTCAGAATTAATAAATGTATATGTGGTTCAACTTTTTTGCTGATTGCTTGCTTGTAACCAGACTAACAGTCTGTCTTCATCGGCGTGGTGTTACTCTTGTATGTTACATATTATGCATATTTAAAAGTATTGCTTTTGTTTGAAATCCAGCAATAATATATCAAACACATTAATTTTTTTTTTTGTTNATAATATATCAAACACATTAATTTTTTTTTTTGTTTCCCTTAATTCTCAACACACGGGAATATTTTAAACCCAGAGTTAGAAGTTAAAAACCCAGAGATGGTTGTTATTATCCCTACATTTGCCAGTGTAACTTCCAGACTTGTTGACAAATTTAAATTTGGGAGAGGAGATAATGTATTCTAGCACCACATAAGTGGACAGTTTAATTAATGAGAGGTTCAAAGGGTCAACGGAGCATCATAAAGTAGACTTGCCGCCATTCAGACTAAATAAATTCACGTTTAGAAATGACCTACGAAAAAGGAAAGAAGTTTTATAATTTTCACTCCAACATGTGTGATGCACGCAAGTGAAACACGCGATTTGATTCTGATTCGTAAATCAGGTTTATTGAAATCAACGTTTGGAAGCCAGCGCCTATAAATATGTCAGCGGTTTAAAGTTTGTGCATTTCGGACAGTGAATAATGATAGTTGGATTCGTCTGAATTAGTGAAAAAACAGGCGTAACAACATAATCCATTAACATCAGTGTAAAATTCTTATTCTACACGAATAAAACTTAAAATCTAGTTCATGCAACTGATATGTACGTGGAGTAGAAATAGTGATTATTTTAATTTTCGCGTAGCAGGTTGGTATGTTTTCTGCTTGAAGCACTAATCGAAAAACTATTTGACGAGTAGTTTTATCATTAATGTTAAATAAACATAACAGTAAACACCGCTCTCGTTTTCAATATCTACGTGATAAGTGATATACCCTCCCAAAGGTTATGGGTAGGGCCAGTGACTTTTCGCGTAAAAATCGGAGCACACAGTAGACTTCAATACTATATACACACCTCAGCTGTTGTTGTTATACCTCCATTGGCTGCTGATGCCGTGTCCGTCTTTGACCAAGCCACTCAGGACTAAGTAACTCCGACACTGAACCTTCGTGATTCGTGCGCAAACTGTTAACACGGGCCAGAACATTTTTCAGCTAATCAAAGAAGCTGGACGACCCTACAGTGCTTTGGACTGTATCTTGTCTCGAAATCTTTTCGCGAAATATCACTGCCCCTAGTCTTAATCTCTTAAGGTACACATTAATTTTTCGGTTCAGGTGTTTCAAACGAATTTCTTATAACCACTGACACTTTGGAACCTATTAAAAGTGTTTCAGTAGATCCATGGCATAAGAAGCCACGAATTATAACACAGTTGGTGTGCCAGCGGCAACCAATAGCATTGTCCAGGGAAAGGCGATGCTTGCATTGGTGCTAGCTTCTGGATTTTTACAGCACCGACCATGATTTAACCTTTTCTGCAACATGTCACACATGAACGAGTAAACTCGGGATAATATGTTAAGAGATTAACTCTGTATAAACATNGGGATAATATGTTAAGAGATTAACTCTGTATAAACATTGATCACTGATTGGTAGAGACCTGAAGAATTCGCGGATTCATTTTGAGACAAGCTAGAATTCAAAACACGTGTGGATAGATAACTTTAGCAATTGGTCCACACGTTGTTTGACACCTCCTCGAGAACGCTGATCCAATCGTTGCCTTCCACTGTGACAGCAGACAACCAATGCGCAGTTGATATCGTCATATCTGTACATAATACTGTGGAGTTTAACCTGCGGGTCATTTAACTCGCGAATTTTTCAGGTCTCTACTGATTGGAGGGCACGAATGCCAACCAAATATGGAGAGATTTGGCCAGCTCTGAATATCGAGGTCTTGAGAGCCGATGAAGGTGAAGCGAGGTGGGAAAGAAGCAGTGACGGAATGAAAGGTCCGGGGGAAACGGGAGATCCCCGAGAAAACCCATCGACCGGCGGAATCGTCCGGCACGATTCCCACATGCGAGAATCCGGGATCGACCCCACCGGGAATCGAACCCGGTTGGTTCGCCTAGGTGGGATGTGAGTAGAATAACCAGTACATCACCGCGGCCCCCTCCCGACAGGAAATAATTCAAATCATTAAGTGCATTAAAGGAAAATGCTACAGGAGACAGATAGGTGTATGAACAATCATGCTCTTTAATAGTAGGTGGTGAAAACACTAGTAGAGTGATGGCGGGACATTTTGCTGGCATGTGCGGCTGGAGTTTGCCATATAAACGAACGCTTCGCTTCCGTTGTCTTGAGTGTTCTGTGCCACAGGCACGGCGTGGGCGAATGGTTCCGGTATCGGGCCGCGGTCGCTGGCCGCTAGCCAATCACTGTCCGCGGGAGAGCAGTTCAAACAGCGGCGGCGAATTACCGCGATCCAATCACCGCCTGCGGGTCGTTTACGCCGATCGTTTACACCGGCCTGCAATCCAGCCACTTATTTGTTTAAGCAGGGCAAATTTGACAGGTTTGCGTCCTACGAGTGTTCTGCACCGAGAGACGGGTTTGTTTGTTCGTACATGGCCAAACAAATATGTAAAGTTGAATCAAAAAAATATATTTTGTTGTCAGACAGATTTTTTTGGCACAACTAGACGGTTTGGTCAGTTCAATTGTATATTTTGTTAGCTGAACAAATTCTATTTTGTTGCATTTCATATTTAGTTTAGTCAACAAAATGTTTCGTTAGGACAAATACCTATCTGTATGGCCATTTGTCTCAGTGTACACTCGTTTGTTTACGAATAACCTTAAAACTCCTGGGAGACATGCTCAGTTTCTGATATATGTCCTCCCTGTGTCCTTTCACCAGGTGCACGCTGTTTCACGGGGAATTTAGCAATTTTAAAGTCAACTTTTAAAAATTTCACTGCCCCTACCTGCATGTGCTATACTCTGTACCGTATATGAAGGTCACATTCTTGACAGTTGACGATCGCCGCGCCAAGGTTTGCTTTTCGTTTATGTATCCATTCGCAATCAACTGTTGATGCGACGAGTCAGCTTCAAGTTGTACTGTAATCTGCAGGGTTTCCAGAATATGTTAAATCATGGTCGGTGCTGTACAAATCCAGAAGCTAGCACACCAATGCAGGTGCTGCTTCGTGCGGCAATTGGTGAACTACTTGGGTGGCGCGGTAGGCGGCGAGTGATGCCTCCAAGCGTGTGTGGGGTCGTTCGTAAACGCTGGACACGAAATAAATGTTACTTTAAAAACTATGCAGAGCTCGCGAAAAAGAAAACTATTGGTATCTGTTCGTAAATTTCGATCCTACAGTCGGTTACATTGGAGGTAATACGCTCGTCCTGTTTACTTACATCGAATATCATGAGAGGGCCAAACTCTTGAAAGTATTAGGGCTCAATATCGTGGATCGGGGGCGCCCATAATATGCATTTTGGAATTGAGCATACATTTGGTATGCAAGCAGGTACTGCCAATTTTCAAAGTTCATGTTCATGTCAACACACGAATAGCTTTCGCTATTCAAAAATTTTTTTCCCTTTTTCTATTTGACGTGTGTTGAAATGCGAATGTTTCACTCTCGCATAGTGCTATTTTCCAATCTGTAGCCCAACAATGATGTACCTCGGTTTCTCAGAAGCAAAGCTGGACTTTACCATCCAGTTGATGCGCTGGCTTGCTGGCAATCCGGAGTATGTATCGAGACTCCACTGCCTGAAAGTCACATCGATGTTTTTGCCATCTTCCACATTCTCTATCATCTTTATATGTTATGCAGGTCTTAACTGCACATGAGGCAGCATCCATTCAATAGATTGTAGCTTCACCACTCTATCCAGGTTTTTTGCCATACTCACGATGGTGCTGCATGTGTATTAGCTATGAGCAGTACTCGTTCCAGCTTCGAAGTGAAGATAATTCGTTTCTAGCCTTCGGCAAATCCCAATAGCATATGTTAACTCCTTGGATACCTGCGGCATACTGATTGCAGGTTTTGCACGACACTGTATTTAATTGCTTCTGGTCGATGCAAATCTTATTTCCATCTTCTCAAATGTAGGTGTAGGTTATTTCTTTGTTTCGAAAGGTTACTTACTCTCTGTGCTGGTCGACGACTGTCACGACCACTTCGGGTACTCTCTTCGCGACGACCGGAATGTAAATGATGCTTTGTTGTGCTACAGCCAGTTTAAAACCTGGATGGACCATAGGCGAAAATTGCTCGGCCTGCCATTGAGGTAAGTGCCGCTCGCTGAATTGCAGTTTACCTATATCACATTGACCGGCAAGATGTTTACGGGCTGCGATGACATGTGTGTTTTGCCAGCTTCGTAGATGAGTGGTTTGAACCCCAGCATCGGTCCGATAATATCCGGTTTTGTAAAGTCGATATTTTCGCTGCATCTGATAAAAAAACTCTTCAGAGTATTGGAATTTCCATGTAGTTCCAATTCTGTGTCAGACGACAGCGAACCTTTAATGTACCTTGCAATGTCGTATATTTCATAAGAGCCTATGGGCAGTGACACATCATGGGAATCAGTACCACATTTTACGAGGTACAGATTACAGTTTTTTTTTTCATCCAGGTTCTGAATCGCATTGTAGGTTTGAAAATCGTCATGGCCTATGCACCATCCCCCCCCCCCCCNNNCCCCCCCCCCCCATGTCGAGTGGTGTAAAGTGTACCGCACACAGTTCGGAGCTACGACCCGTCAAGGTGAGTGTTATCGACATGACTCATGGTTTCCTGTCGATGTATAGTCATTTTATACAATTACTTGTACGAATGAAACAGGTAGCGAAGACTCAAATGCCCACAGTTCCATGTGTTAGGCATCTGCTCCATCTCATTATTGTATGTTAGCCTCATGCAAATTCCCAAAACTGTCATAATTGTCTGCATGTTTGCCCCATTTTATGTAAGCTATCCAGTGTGTACGGAGCCTGACTGCTGTGTCGAGATTAATTATGGCACATTCGTCTCTCCTGGGCTTAGGGGGCAAAGCATCTATCATAAACACTCCTCGGAAATGACGTATTTGCAATTTGCACGCAAACATTTCGAAATCCACATTTGTGAGTAATTGTTTCAGTAGAGATTTCATTAATGCTTATTCCTGCTGTGCTACTTTTGCACACTTTCGCCTCCTAATGGGTATGGTCTTATGTAGAGACCTTGGTATTTTTTTTTTACCCATGGCAAATTGCTTCCATATTTGAATTGTGTCTTGGTGCCTTGGACAACTGCTTCTGTTAGTTCGATGCTGTGTTGACGGCTCGGACGATACAACTCGTGGCACCGATTTGGCCCACGAGGGCCCCGAGTGCAGGCAAAAACAGTGGAAAAAATCCGCCTGTAGATGTTTCCATGGTCTTGCATGCTTTTCTTATCTTTGTCACTGCTTTTCGTTTCATGTGTGCCTTTCTCTTGCTCTCTGTACCTGTTCCCATTTTAACCTGTGCGTTTCTCTTGCTCATATCGCCTATGCCCATCTTCACCTTGGCCTTCATCACATTGGATACACCCCACGTGGCTATTTTTTCACTGTGTCCAGTGCCTGAGGATTTTCTTATTTCGTCGACCTTCTGTGCATTTATCTTGTCTGCCTGGTGTCGTGTTTCTATATCCTTGTTTAGGGAGTAAGCGATATCGTGCTTCTTGCATGCTTCGTCCAGTGCGTTATGCCTGTGTCGTCACATGGCACCCTTCTAGCTTGGTTGGTCCAGCCCGCAGAACTTATATCCGGGAATGTGCAGCTTGAATGGTAGTTGTTGATCAGCATATCAACGACACCTTTTCCGAACTTGATCGTACCTGTTCGAGGCATCGGGGTGAGCTGAACAAGAAAAGTACAGATATGTTCCTTTTATACTTTTTTAATTCAGTTTCATTATAGACTCCAAACAGTACGGACGCGAAGTACTAATTATGAATCGGTTTTGTCGCTTCTGTGGTATAGCATATACAGCTTTGTGCAGCATGCGTCGACAAGAAATAAAGACCTGGAGGATGAAAACATCAAGTATGTCATTTCAATGCAAACTTTGTCAACATCTGTTTACCCAGAGGGATGCTTTAAAGAGACAATGGAAAATTTGCAGCACTGATGCCACGCATCCACAATCAGCATTACACGCCACAATCAGCACCACATGCACCACGATCAGCACCACAATCAGAACTACACTCACCACAATCAGCACCACATGCACCTCAAGATTTAAGTGGTAACATATGTATTATCAAGCAAGATGTTACTCTATCCATATGCATTATGTCCAATAGTGTACACAGTGAGGAGTCAGTACCCAATACTTTGATAACATTCATGGCGGGTGATGTGATTTGTGAAAGTTACCCCACATCTCGTTTATGAATGGCGTATAAGAACGTATTTAGCACACAGCAGGTTGTTCACTGGCTGCAAAAGGTACACTAACCACAAGTACAGTTCAGATCAAAATATTACACATTTGCAACACTCCGGCTCACAAATTAATGCGTGACCAAATGGGTTATCTTAATTGACCCTTTCAGTCTCCGTACCCAAGATCGAGGGACATGTTGCAGATTAAGGGAATTTATAATCGGCTCTGTACACGACAAGCAATCAGGGGCCTGTGTTTTGAGCGCGTTCCTTGTGAGAAATCTGATTTGCTGAAGTCACCGCGCCTCTCACTTGTGAATGGTTATATCTAAAAATCGAATAACACGCAATACATTGTTCATTGGTTGCGGGGAGCACGCAAAGAAACAAGAACAACTCGCACCAAAATAATTAACTATTGCAACACTATAGCTCTCGCAATTTATTTCGGGATTGAACGAGTTAAAACTTTCCACGGAAACTAATTCCGATTACCAGGTTTCGTGTTTAAATTTTATTTCTTATAATATCTTACATTGAAATCGGCATTCATAAACTTAAACAATCGTAAGCTTTCAAAGTACATAAATGCCTCACAGACTATTTCGAATTAAATTTCTGAGTATCTAGTTCGTGCTGGTAAAAGCACTGAAAATCTAGTTTTTCAGTGTTATTTGAACCGCCGGTAAATTGTTATTTATTCTTACGCAATCTTCAGTAACTGATGAGAAGTTAGTTAACTCAGTGAAAACCAAATTCTCAAGTTCGTAACATTTGCTTCTTCAAAATTAGCAAGGAAGGGGTGTGGTTTAATGAAAGACTTAATGAGTTCTATCACGGCGGATATAATTAAGAACATACTCCGTAATGGGAGGCACAGAAATAACAAGTTGTGCCAGATACTGTTTCTGAGACCTAAACAAGGATTTAATAAAGGCCCAGAAGAAGCCGGAAGATCCAAGAATCTACCGGTTTCTTACTTTCCCGAGACTGCTAAATTAAAACTAAATTAATTAAATACTAATCACCGAGCAATTTATAGCGAACTGAGGGAAACAATGAAGAGAAACACTGCACCGCCTGAACACTTGTTCGCTTGTTATATTATTCCGAAGACACTCCATGATTAGCTAAAGGAAAATTTCGTGAATTGGTCTGAGATCAAGTTCGACTTCAAAAACGCGTACATTTTAGTTATTTTTTTTCTGATTGGCTCATCATAGTTCGTTGGTATCGCCGTGGAAGTATCTGGGCCAATAGTAAAACTTCATGAATACAAGCACCGAATAATAGTTTGCTACCGTGTCAGAGATAAAACTGGCCACTCTGTAAGGCGGCAGCGGATGTACTATTGTAGCGCCACTGTAACTTAGGACTTGGGAGCTCGGCCAATGTCGGGCCACTTCTCCCCGGGAGAGGAAACAATAGTACGACGGTGGCACGGCAGGTGGGAGGGAGTGCCTGCGGATTCGTCTGCCCGCCTGCCAGCTACCTGTGGCCGGTGCTTTGCGAGTCTTTCTGTCTCTCTCTTTCACTTCGGTAGGTGCAGCCAAATCCTTTCTTATACCGTGGCGACTACAACAACTGAAATATAGTGTACCCATGACTGCGTAGTCTTACTTACATATTATTTAACTCACGAAATGTTTCTGTCCCGAGACGTAGCTAACAAGTCTCGCTCCAGTTTACTGCAAGCCAGTGGGAAACTTTTGGTATGGAAAATTACTTTCTAAGCGTTATCAACTTTATATCAACATGGCAAAACTTTGCAAGTGCACTCCGCCACAAGCTTTGCGGAAGACGTGTGAAAATCACGTGGCGTGTGGAAAATAGGAACAAAACTTTACAGTTAAATTAATTTAATTTGATTATGAAAAAACATGGAAAAAACGCAATTGCGTTATATGTAGTTATATTTTACATATTAACTGACAACGCCTTAACGACAAGACTCAATACATAGATGCTGTTTCATCCAGCTTATCCTTGGTAACAAGTCGTTAGAACATTCGTTACGAACAACAAACAAATTGATTCTCCTGCATGGTTCCGCCTAAATGTTCACCTTAGTTAGGGACACCCGACTTTCTCGAAAATATTTCCTGTCAAATTCTTAGCATTTAAAAAAACTTGAGCTGAGATGAACTTCTCCAACTGGATAGTTTTGATTACTATAAGTGTTAGATGTCTGCCCGTGAATCACAGGCGTTCAGTACCAGAGAAACCTGCCCAATCAAGTACCAGAAATAGCTCGCCAAGTCGCGTGGCTAACAAACAGAAATACACTACAGGTTTGCACTAGAGTATTGAAGCAGATGGTCCATTCCTGGTTACTTCCATCTTTTCTGAAGCCCTGCTGAAGTCGTACTTTCAAGATAATCCTCCGCTTCACGCAAACAAAGTTTGACTTAGTCTAGAAAATTACATCAAGGGGCAGCGCACCGTGTTTGCGCGCACTCCGTTTAATATTATTATGCGTGAGAACTGTTTTCACTTAGCATTATCAACTTTAAAACAAAAATATTCAGTTTGTGTTTAAATTCATATTAAAAATAAATTTATTATTATCATTTGTATATAAATTGTAAGTAATAGTTCAATTTAACACTTTCATTCCTACATTAATTTATAATTTCTAGTATTGAAAATTGTATATATTTTTTATGTGTGCTGTACTTAATTTAACAAAAGAAAAATTTTTCGTTTTCACAACCAATAAGGTGTAGGCTTGTTGCTCGGTTATCAGTGATGTGAACCAGTCATAACGCTGAGCAGAATCATGGCTTATGAATCAGTTAACCACAAGGAAGATCATTGGTCACTGAGCCTCGCAGAGTACAGTACCGGTAAAATATAAGCTTCCTGTGCAACATGTAGACGATTGTCTACAATGGGCATGAGATGGTTGACAAAAATTAACATACAGTTATGTTTGCATAAGGATAAACGCTTGTGATATATGACATATTTAAGAAACAAATAAAAATATCATACATGTCGTAAATTTTCAAAGGTTTTAATTCGAAATGTGTGACGATGCCGTTAACAGACTTCAGCCTACATCAAACTTCCCTCGCGAAAATGAGGTATCGCCAATAATAATTATAAACAATAAATTTTCCTAAACTCATTTAAAACAAGCTAGACTTGAAACACGTGGGCATTTAAGTCACTTTTGCAAGTCTACCTCAGTTCATTAGACATGCTGCCATGGGCAACTGTGTGTCAGTAATCTATCTGCGTGGAAACGAGCATCAAATCCCGTCCTCCAAGGTCTGGGATAAATCTGGCTGTTCATTGGGGAAGCAGCTGTGTTAGGCGAAAAAAAAAAAAATTGGTTGAATCAATTGTATATGTTTGTTTGGCGACTCATTTGATAACCTTCGTTTCGAAGTACGGCTCGAGAGTTAGTTTGTAATTTTTGCGAAAATAAGGAAAGTAGCAGTGTTTACTAGTGCATTTATTAGTACTTAATAGTTATAGACCTGAAAAATTCGCGAGTTCAACTTCCTCCAGGCTACACTCCACGGCCATATGTGCAATCGTGCAGATATCGATTGCCCATTGGTAGAGGCCAAAAAAATTCGCGGATTCATTTCTAGACAAGCTAGAATTCAAAACATGTTTGTTAATAAAACTTCAACCATTGGTCTACACAGTATTTCACACCTCCTGGGAGCGCTGACCCAATTGTCGCCTTCCCCTGTGACAGCAGAAAATCAATGTGCAGTTTATATCGGCATATTTGTACATAAGACTGTAGAGTCTAGCTTGCAGTTCATTGAACTCGCGAATTTTTCAGGTCTCTACCCATTGGTTACTTGCTCCCACAGTACAGAGCGACGATTGCGCGTGAATTTCCGCTGTTGGTCTCTCATTGGCCCAGGGTTCTCCAGGCGGTGTTAAACAACGCGTGGACCAATGGAAAAGGTGACCCAAATGTAAGAGTTTTCGAATTCTAGCTTGTCCCAAAATTAATCTGCGAATTTTTCAGGTCTCTATTAATAATGGTATGAACATCATACTAAATCAAGTTGAACAGGATAATAAAAGGTAGAGATGAAAAATTGGAAATATTTATTTAGGCACGTAGTAGAGAATTTGAAATGTATGTTATTTGTAAAGACATAACAACTTCACGTAAGCTAGTCTCATGCCAAATAACATAACGGAGTCTAGCATACATGTCGTTTAACCGCGAAGTTTTCCTCTAGCTATGCAGCTCTAACGATTTACGTCACACAAATATTCTTGCAATTTTCCAAGCCTTCTGAAACTGGCCATTTAAATTCTAGACAGCAGCGTATTGTTTTCATTTAATTGCGGCTGAGACAGGGTGTGCGTTATTATTTGTAAATTACTTTTAGTTCTTGACAGCTAATATATATTGACGTCTGATTTTTGCGAACATATAAACCAAATGGTAGCATTTCCAAGGATTCACACATGTGCTTCGATCTTTGTGTTTTTGAATTGACACCTTTATGTGTCAGTGAGTTTTCAAATGTGCGGTGTGACATTTATGCTCCTTTATTTTGAACCATTTGGCATCCTTGAAAATATACGCCACGCCGTAATACCAACATTACTCCAACATCTACACTAAAAGTTGTATAAGCTAAATATCAGCTCTAAAAGTAGAAATTACGGACAGACAACGCTCTTTGTGTGGCAGATAATCTGTTTTAATGCTTAAATACACAAACACATAAAAATCAGCACTTTAACCTTTCCTTGACTACTAGCAGAGTGTGTATAAATGTTTTTATAAATGTTTTTATTTGACTCGGCTAACCAGAACTAGAATATTTCGATGTTTAACATTTGTGGTCTGAGCTCAATTGATTATAGAAATACTAACATGAAATATTTACGCGAAAATTACGTGTCCTTGCGTGGGGCAGTGATATTTCGCGAAAAGATTTCGAGACAAGATACAGTCCAAAGCACTGTAGGGTCTTCCAGCTTCTTTGATTGGCTAAAAAATGTTCTGGCCCGTGTCAACCGTTTGCGCACGAACCACGAAGGTTCAGTGTCAGAGTTACTTAGTCCTGAGTGGCTTGGTCAAAGACGGACACGGCACCAGCAGCCAATGGAGGTATAACAACAGCTGAGGTGTGGATATAGTATTGAAGTCTACTGTGTGCTCCGGTTTTTACGCGAAAAGTTACTGCCCCTATGTATAAATTTAGTGTGCCCAATTCGCACGTGGTTATAAAAATTTCAGATAACGTAAAATAAAGAATAAGTTACTTGTTTTCTCCTACTTCGTCGCTGCAATTACCAGCGAAACGAATGGATAAAACCAACGCCATTTCCTAGCCACTACTACCTTCTTCCTTTTTTTCCAACTTGCTAATACTTCTTAGTCCCAGTACTTTGATAAAAATCCACTTCCTCTAGTTCATGATAAAGAGGGAAAATGCTTGATACGAAATGCTAACAACCAGCAAACTCTGCACATTTCACGCACAAAAAAAAACAATGAACAAGCTGTCTGCTGCAGAAGGACGATCGCGTTCGACGTAATGAAATTTCTCTCAAAGTTGCGAAGGAACCTTGGAGGTTAAGTTCCCCTTCGCAAGTAGAAAAAAAAATTGTGTTTTCAATAATAAAAACTTTGAAATTGAGGCTGATGTAAAATAAAATAAGTTATACGCCAATAGTACGCACACTAACCCACTGAGTTTATGAGTTCGGAAGAAAAACATCGACTTTAAGCTAAGGCTTTTGCAATAGCCTATATTGCACTCGGGTAATCCCTTCTTCTCAGTACTCTCAACTAGTTTGTTCTTTGTAGTATACAATATGTACTAGTGTCTTAAATGAATATAGGGTATTTCACAAAACCCTATAATCAGGCCACGATAACACGAGAGCTGAGTAAACTCGTCTCTGCTCATTTCCCAAATGAACTTTCGCAAGACTACTGGTAATGCTGCTAAAGTTGGTACATGTTTAATGGCATTTAAGTCTCGGTGTTATTCGCCACGTTGAATTTTCCATTTACATTCCATAACTTTCTTTTCAATCAGTTAACTAAATATTTATTATAGCATGTTTACATTTTACAAATGATTTCAAAAATAGTCTCCAAATTTTATCCACGTATTACCTGGTAATTGTGAAACGAAAATAATCTACTGGTAATTGATTATAATGCACCCCTAATTACGTCATAATTACGTCAAGTCTTTGCAGACGCATGGTGGTACCAGGACGAAAACGGCGATGTGACGTTCGCAGGGTGGTCCATTCCGAAACCGTAAACTCGTGACTAATAACAAGATTGAAATAAATGTGGTCTCGTTCGACCTGACACACAACTGCGACTGGAGCATGCCCTTGATTTGGCACCGCGCATGTGCGAGGCGCGGGTGGGGGCCCGCGCCGAATGACGGGCTGCACATCTCGCGACTTCGGTGTGCTAGCGCCCCGGTTTTCGCGCCAAACGAAATTTATCGTACAAATATGTCGATTTAAGCCACAAAAGTCAAGAGTTAATTTCCTTACTTTCATTAAAAGCCCAATTTCAAGCCAACTATAAAGTTTCCGCTGTACTTAGCCGACGGCACCACGAAATAGGGAAGGAGGTTTGGGGATTTGGGCGGTCGTTGACACCTGACGTTTCCAACTAATAAAATAAGCTAAAATTCTAGAAAATCATTTTACAATCTCTAATTTTTATAAGGAAAGGTCAGGGGACTTAATTCGTACCCTCGATAGCAAATTGCTTGATATTCGAAAATATAAAACGCCAACGTTGCTCATGAAGTGGTCGTGTAACAGCGAATTTCATTCCGACCTAATGCTTTTTAGAAAAAGCAGCCAACGATAATTCAGTTTCATTAGCGTACTCGCGATTTAAATATATTTATTTAAAGGAAAATTTATTAACTGAAACTATTTATTTAAGCTGATGTACTGGAAACTTTTAGACGAAAAATTCCCATTGATATATTTTCTGGGATGTAACTGTAATGTTTCTTTTACTTCATTCATGATTTCCATAATTTAACCAATTCTTATCTGTGACAGGTGGATTAGGTACCATCTTCTCCTTCAGTGCTACGGCCATGTCTATAATTAAAACAATATTTCAGGTATAAAATGTTTTAAGTAGTAAGGAAGTGATGTGGTCCTTCAACAGAACGCCACAAGCCTAAATAAAAGCACGAGGAACATCAATGTAAGAAAAGCATAACTTACATACATACATTTCCCAGAAAGGGCACAGTTGTAGTGGCAGGAAGTCACACTGAGAAAAGGGTCTTGTTGAATCTAACAAATTTTGTTTGGCGCAAGAAAATTGATTGTTTGTATAGGGTCAAAAAATATTCTGTTTTTAAAAGCAAATTATTTTGATGTTCTTAATTAGTTTCCCCAAACTAAGAACTGGTTGGTGCAACTAAAAATTTGTTTCGCTCTACATTCATTACAATTGTTAAGTTAATTAATTAATCCATTCAGGCCCAGAGTACACAATTGTGTACTTTTCGCACGTGTACGTAACTTTTGGTCTGTACTGTACACTGTGAAGCTCAGTGACCAATTATTAGAGACAGGAAAAATTCGCGAGTTCAATGACCTGCAGGCTAGATTCTACAGTCTTATGTGCAGATATGCCGACATCAACTGCGCATTGGTTGTCTGCTGTCACAGTGGAAGGCGACGATTGGGCCAGCGTTCTCGAGGAGGTGTCAAACAACGTGTGGACCAATGGCTAAAGTTAACTAACCACACGTGTTTTGAATTCTAGCTTGTCTCGAAATGAATCCGCGAATTCTTCAGGTCTCTACCAATTATCTTACTTGTGGGTAAATGATTCGCAAACCGTATTACTGCCCTGAGTCATAACTGGTTTATATAACTTAAACCGAACTTAAAACCTTACAGCTAATTGGCTGTGATATCGAAAAAAAGGGTTGTGTCGACTTTAGTGCAGCATGCTTCATAAATTTTCTTGTCTGCAACACACGAAACCGCAAATTTAAGTGGTTCTGAAAGTCTTAATAAATAAAGTGTATACCCGACTGAGATACGAACCTAGACCATTTGAGGCCGAGTCTTACTTCCTAGCAACCTCAGTAAGTGAAGACTGACAATACTGAAATGTTTTCTAAAAAAATGCATTTCAAATAGTAGAAAACATGTGTCAATCAATATCTCAAGTTTTACAGCTATAGTTTTTACAATTATTAAACATCAATAAATGCAGTAACCAAAACTGTCATTATCCTTATTGTCACAAAAATCACAAACTAACTCTCGGTGTGTATTTTCGAACGAAGGAAATCAAATGAATGGCCTAACAAATGTATACAATTGATTAAACTAAATATTTTTTGACAAGCCTACATTTTTTTCGCCCTAACACAGAGGTTTTGCTCATTCGAGCGTGTATTTTGTTATATGAACAAAATTAATTTTGTGGCTTATCAAGTTTTCTTCACTCAACAAAATATTTTGTCGGGGCAACGAAAATTATTCGTGGCATAATACAAACAAAACTTTTTCTGGCAACAACAACTTTTTCTCTCAGTGTACACACGCGTGGTCAAACTTATTGCTAGGGGTACATGTTTTTCGCGAAAAGATTTCAGGGACAAGTTATGTTCCAAAACGCTTTAGTTCAGAACCACTTTCGCGATCGGATCCTTTGAATTGTTACGCGTCTTCTTAGTCTGCCCGCGAATCACGGACGATCAGTATCGTCAGTATCGGAGAAAGTTAATTCAGATTGGCTCACTCACTCATGTAACAGGCTGTATTCACGCAAAGACAAGCGGTCAGTAGTCAAATGAAGACTGCAAGTGTGCACATAGTATACTGAAGTCTAACATCCGCGTAGATATTTCCGCGAAAAACAGGTAACACTACTCATTGATAGAAACCTGAAAAATTCGCGAGTACAGTCCTATGTACAAATATGCCGATGTCAACTGCACATTGGTTGTCTGCTATCACAGCGAAAGGCGACAATTGGACACCTTTCTCCAGGAGGTGTCAAACACTGTGTGGACCAATATAGTTATATAAACGCACGTGTTTTGAAATCTAGCTTGTCCCAAAATGAATCCGCGAATTCTCCAGGTCTCTACTTATTGATGTCCGTGTAAAAGAAAACTAACACTGTGAAGAAGCATATTTCCGAATCCCGAGTCAGAAGTAAACCTTAGCGTGCGCAGACAGCTCGCTAGACGTGAACTACAATCTCTGAAGAAGAAGAAGAGGAAGAAGAAGAAGAAGAAGCGGAGTGCTTCGTGAAGCTCCTCTGCTTGGGACGGCCGCGCGCAGCGAAGAAGAGGGATGACTGGCGACGCGGAATTAGCGAGTCGAAGCAGCTCGACCGCGGAGCCTCCTCGTCGCAGCGGACGGTCCAATTGAAGGACGGTAAAGTGGAGTGTGGCGAGTCCCGATACGACGTCGATATCGGCGGGTGAGCTTAAAGGTGGCCGCATCCGCGGGGCCTAGGGGCCGTCGACGGCCCTGCGTTTCGCGGTCTCGCCGAGCCCGGAGCTGGTCCGGGTCGAGGGAGAGCTGTTTCCAGCTGGACCGGGGTTTAATTAGCTGGCGGTGCACCCCTCTCCATGGCCCACTAAACCTTCGCCCCTTCGGTGTTTGTTCCGCCTCGGAAACTCAATCTGGCGGGCGGGACGGGACGCAATCAATACGCCAGGTATGACAACAATGTCCGCGGTGGGTCCGGACGATTGCCCTCCCGGAAACCGGAGGCAAACTCCGCCGCTCCACGGGGAGGAGGACGGGGGGTGAAACTCCGGGCCGGCCGTCTACAATTTCTCGCCTCACCGGCGGCTCCTGACGCGCGGCTGGGGGCGTAGTAGTATATCAATGCCGATTCTGGTGCAAATTTTAAATTGTGCTCTGATTGGGTGAGTGAGTGGAGATGTTTGGGCGGTTCTTAACATAGAAGTCTTCAGAGCCGATGAGGGTGAAGCGAGGTGAGTATGGAGCAGCGCCGGAATACAAGGGCGAGGAAAACGGGAGATCCCCGAGAAAATCCACTGACCAGTGGTATCGTTTCACACGATTCCCACATGCGATAATCTGGGAGTGACCCGGTCGGGGATTGGACTCGTTTCGCCTTGGTGGGAGGTGAGCAGGCTAACCCCGCTAAAATTACGTCACATGCAATATCGATAAAGCAATGCAATATTGATAAAGCAATGTTTATCACAAATATAAGTTAGTGAAATTATGCTATTCGATTCCTATAAACAACAAACTAAGAAAACTGCCAAATTATTTCAGAGCATGAATAAGTCCATAGAGTTATGTGTATGAAATTGCACAACTTAAAACCCCTATGAATGTGGGCAGAAATCATTATAAAAATTGGCACGCTGAAAAAAAAAATGTTTGCAAGAATAAAATTGTTGCACATAATTTATGACATATTATATTTTAATATAGTTACAGCAAAGAAAAAGTTGTTGGTAATAACAAAATACGTCACCACAACGTTATGTTGTGGCACTTTTTGTGATTGTATCCGCAAGTGCAGGGGTCCTACTGCAACAAAGAACATGTTTACCGATAAAGTGCAGATGCAGTCTATTTACGGTATCTTGACATTTCTTTATCAAACTTCTGAAAAATCGTATATTGTGTAAAATGTGTTGTTTGATAAATCATATCACAAGCGTTGAATACTTGGTTAACATTAAAGTAGCTTACATCCCGTGGCGCAGTTGGCTGGTGCGCCGCCGGTCTGGGGGTGCATAAGTTCTGGGTTCGAATCCCAGGTAAGGTATGGGTGTTAGTTTTAAGTTAGGTCATAACTTTGTTCGTAAGCCGTCCGCTGATAAGCCCTCAGTCATATCACCGGGGGACTTTAATAAGCTTTTTTCCAATCCAATCCAACATTAAAGAACTTTTTTTTTTCCATGCTAAACGGAAACGTTCACTTACATTCTGTCTATAGGTTATATTTCGCAGAGAGTATTTAATTAGAAATAGAGAGAGAGAGAGATAGAGAGAGAGAGATAATAGTTGTGTTGTTGATGGCTAGTAAGAAAGAGTTATTATGTAAAATATTATTTAACTGAATTTGTGTACGTCATTTGTGCGAAATAAACTTTTCTTAAGGGCATATTTACATTTCAAGGTAAAATTTTGCGAAAAACAAATTCATTCTTATTTGTAACAATTATTTGTTTTTGACTACCTGTCCTGCGCAGAAAAATGGCACCTGCATTGTTTCCACGTTGATGTTATTTCTATACTTGTGAACGTTTTCTTTACATTTGGCAGAAGCACGGGTAGATCCTAGCCCGGAAGTAAAACTTAAGCAGGGCTCCAGAAAAGTCGGAAGTTACCACGAGTGTACTATAATTACCTCACCTCAACAGATACGACCATTTTGAACTTTCCCGGCCGCGACTATAACTTCGATCAACTAGTAGGAACATTCTGAAGCTGGTAAATAACGTTTGGTTTCCGCTGCCTTGAAATCCCGTGACGGGACTGTTTTGTCGTCTCTTTTTATTTTCCTCGCGTTGCACGTAGAACTCGCATAGGTACGACCGCACTCGCGAAAGTCGACACCGTTGCCGTCATTTGCCGCGTGGACCAGCTGATGACTGACCCGAACACACGCGCTTTCCCCCGCATTGCGAAGCGAAACAAATGGCGTGGATTTGCAACACGCCGGCGTCAAACGTCCGACTGTTGGCGGCGGTGCCGGCGAAACCCGTGGGAACGCGAAGGGGGCGCGGGGGAGGGAGGCAACTTAACCCGTGTTCGAACTCGCCATTTGCGGCGCTGAACCGACCGCACGTCATGAAGTTAGGCCCCATGCGTAATCAGGGATTCAGAGACCAATTTCGCTAAGTTGTAGGATGCGAATTCTTCGGACCACCTCCGCAAAATCTTTCGCATATTTTACGTGTCTCATTTCGCGCTCGTTGTCAGGAAAATTACAATAAATTCTTCCCGGCAAAAAAAAAAAATATTACTGGTGAAGCACTGCCATTTTACTCTGTTCGACATTTTCTTTACACTGACATCTATAAGCTATTCACTGCTCTTCATGGAATGACTGCACACAACGGATCTGGCATTCTCGAAGTTTGTTTCTACAGACATCCTCACAACAGCACAGTGACTGGTGTTAATTATTTGAGTCAGATTGACTCAAGAGACATTATATGTTGGAAGACATTTGCAATTAATGAACTTGTTGCTACTTCTAATTCTGTTATTGCTATTTCTCCTAATACAGTTTTGTATTCTCGACGTAGGCTTAAGTTTGAGCTGTGAGATGCAATTTTGATTTTTAGGAAGTTGGTTGGTACGAATGGTGATGTTCGTGTATTAGGTCATGTACAGTGTGTGTATTTTGCTTAATAAAGTGTGTGATGTAATAAGTAGTTTATTTGCATACCCCAGATCCCTTTAACACGTCCGAAAACAGGTTTGACCTTGAACGTCAGTTGCAAGATGGGACGTGCAGCACTGCTGCCGGAAGTTCTTATCAGTTCTCCCGGAAGCCCTTCCTTTGATAATTTAACCTTGCTCTTTCGAGTGTGGTGAAATATAAACATTGTGTTTATTACTTACATGGCAATATTTATTTTAAAAATTGGTGGATAAACAAAAATGGCCGATAGGAAAAAGTAACTAGGGTCTCAAAAGTACTCACTTTACCGTGAACGGCCAATAATCGTATTTTACATGCTTCTCGTAAAATAAATATTTCTTTTTACGGGCATTAATTTTATGAATGTTATTGTCTTAAACTGAACCAGTGAAACCATTACGTGCAATATTGGTAACATAAAGTCTGTTATTAAGCTGCTAAAGCTAGTTTTCTGTTAGCTAAAAACTTTTTGAGATCAACCTTTGAAAAGAAAAAGTACTTGCCCCTTAGTGCATGTTATTTTATTGCAGATACATTGGCTGACGTGACCCCAGTTAAGTCAGCAGCGTTCTGGGAGAAGTTGTTCCGTGTCTTTAAGTCAATTTAAAAGAGTGAATGTTAATTTTGCAGACAGTGGGTTTGGTTAAGTTACTTACTTATTATTTTATGCGTATGGTGACTCGTTAAGTTTTAGTTGGCATGCATGTTTAGTGGCAGATTTTCAGCCGTATGGTATTTTCGTTCAGTGCGACTGCTGTTAATGAAGGAATCGTCACACCCGCCCGTGGAAATTCATTAACGCTATGTACGTATACTGAGTTCTAAGCAATGGTCTTAATGTTTCGCACTGCAAAATAATTGTTCGTTACCTTCAACGTGTGTTTAATTGTTCATTATGCTCCCTGAGATAATTAGCAGATTATTCAACCCAAGTAGAGTGCTGACGTAACTTTGTTTATGGTCGACTTGTATCTTCATTATACAAACATTTACGGTTTTTATGCAGCCATGGGGCGAAAGCTGAGTGTAACCTCTGCGTAGATAAATTATTTAAATTTACGTCGTGAGAACATGCCATAACTATTCAAATATTAAATTTTTTTTATATTTAGGCTTCTCGGAAGACTCTAGCGTGAAACACTGCAGCACAAAATCATAAATTTAGTTTAATTGGTTATTTTAAATTTATTTTCAATATTATTGTGAATTTTCAGTGGTAATAAACGTAGCGAAAAGTAAATTGACAACATGTGTTTTAATGCAAAGGTGCTATGGGAAAATATATCAGTTGTTATAGATTGTTCACGGTAAACTGAGAACTTTTGAAAGTCCTACTTAATATATATATTTATATGCAAATTGTGTATTCTTCCGCCATATATATGACTAACACTGTCGTGGGCCTTGTCACTTTATTCGTCCGTTGTTCAAGTGAAACAGGGAAAAGTATTAGGAAAATAAATATTGTGCAAATTTGCTCATTCTTACAATTATATGCATAAAACAACAGGAAGCGAAAAAGAAATCATTCCAGTATTCTAAAACGTTTGCTTAACAACTTTTAATTTGTCGTCGAATCACGGATCTACATTCCCTCCGTCGTTGCCAACTTTACATGGTTCATGCCAGTCAGTGTGTCCGTTAAAATGTAAGCAGGTAGGTCTAGTGACATATTTCAAAGGTTGACTTTAAAAGTACTCAACTAATCGCCAACAGCCTATAACATGATGTTTAAATCTGGTTCGCTGCTTTGGACTTTACAGAAAGGTTATTACTTGAAAAAATCTCTATGTCCCTATATGCGTGTATTTTAATGGACAANTAGCTTATCAGCCATCGAGGCGGTCGCCTCTTAGGTGCATATAAAAGTGGCCAATCACTGCTTCAATACAGCACCTTCCGATTTCTAGTGGCCTGTAAAATACATCGAGTACCCGACCGACCAGATACTCAAAAAATTCTTAATCATCCCAACGGTTGGACTCAAACCGTCACATCCTTAACGAGCGCAATCCCGGAGAACCCGTATATTTATAAAAATTTGACTTCTGGAGCCAAAAAGACATCTGCACGCCTTGTTTTTGGTAATAGTTTATTCATTCTCTCTCCGTGTACTCCGCCAGTGGAACATTGTTAACGCCTCAAGGTCACTCACGTCCGGATTTAAGAAAGCATCGTGACGGCGATGGAAAATAGCATAGAGAAGCTCCGCGCATGTTCTGTTTCCTCGACGTTTTTAGCCGTGCCTATGGACTTTAAATACAGCAAGCTGTTCTGAGATGATACAGCATTGTCACTATAGTTTCAAACACTGTTTTACAGAAGAATAAATATTGTGAACAGAGGACTACTTACAGCGATTCTTGCGTCTGACTGGTTACTTGATGTATCGAAAGGTTCCCTATTGGCTGCAATGTAAAATGTTTTTTTTTTTATTTTAACAAAAAAAAATTTTGGGAACCCAGTTTCCAAGAAAGGATTTTGTATCACTGCAAACAGTTTTCTTATGAAACCTGCAAAACATATATTTGTAAAATTACAAATGATAGGCTTGTATTATAACTTACACTATTCAGAAGTGGAAATAAAATTACTTTTTTTTNATTTGTAAAATTACAAATGATAGGCTTGTATTATAACTTACACTATTCAGAAGTGGAAATAAAATTACTTTTTTTTTCCCCTTGTAGGAAACTAATGTGATAAATTAATAACAGAGAACAGGGAAACAATTATTTCAAAATATAATTCACTANATTTGTAAAATTACAAATGATAGGCTTGTATTATAACTTACACTATTCAGAAGTGGAAATAAAATTACTTTTTTTTCCCCCTTGTAGGAAACTAATGTGATAAATTAATAACAGAGAACAGGGAAACAATTATTTCAAAATATAATTCACTANCCCCCTTGTAGGAAACTAATGTGATAAATTAATAACAGAGAACAGGGAAACAATTATTTCAAAATATAATTCACTAAAAAAAATGCGGCACAGGTACTATCACTCACTTCTATTTTGTTATTATGTCACACCTTTCATCACGTGACCAACTTTGATCACGTTTTTTTAAATTATTTTTGTACTTGTTATAGCAGTAAATATACCTATAAAATATTATTTGAGTTATTCTGTTACGAAGAGCACGTTTATTTCATTTTAAGAGTTCTGTGTAGATATGAAGTATTAACAACAAAAGTTAATGCGTGATTGCGTCACGTATTATTGAAATCGTCGTCGTTTTATTACCATTATTCGAGTTCTGAGTGTTTTGCGTTATTCAAACTTGTAATACATATATTTTTGCACGCAACTACATTTTACATCGCCCCTAGTGTTTGTCCAAACAGCTGTATACGGTATTANTAATACATATATTTTTGCACGCAACTACATTTTACATCGCCCCTAGTGTTTGTCCAAACAGCTGTATACGGTATTATGTTGTTGAGTGTCCGCCATTTTGCTTAATATCGTGGATACGGGTCAGTATGGTATAGATATTTCTCGAGGTCTATTACAAACACTGCTTGTGTAGCTTTGCGAACGAGTAATTTTTGTACCGTTACTAACATTTGTAAAATACAAACAATTTCTCAGTAAAGATTACAATTTTTTATACAGCGTGGGCTGCCGGCTGGCAAGTTAGTCACCCAAGCNTACAAACAATTTCTCAGTAAAGATTACAATTTTTTATACAGCGTGGGCTGCCGGCTGGCAAGTTAGTCACCCAAGCGCGGGTTGGCGAACAAAGTTCCGCCATTTTGCTGGCACGTGCTGCTGGAGTCCGCGATACACTTCTCTTTCGCTTCTGCATTCTGACATATTCTGTGGCAATATTAAGATGGAATGAGAACACAACACCAGGTCCTGAGCTCTCGAAAAAAAAAAATTTATCTCAGAAATCCAGAGCCAGCTAGGATTTTAAATATGGAACCGCAAAAGTTTCTTCGCACTGGACTCAACTTTTTGGTATATTGGAGATTATAAAACTTGTTTCTTTTTATTTGAAAGAGAAAGAAATCATTTTTTAATGTGTGCTAAGCGGAATTCTTGGTAATGGCGGATAAAGTTTCAGATGAGGTTTCGAGTTCGAAACCCAGGCAATAACTCAATGTGTGTGTTTTTTAAGTGTCAGTCAAAGGTTAGCTTGAGTGGTTTAGCAGTCACTTCTAGATTCTTAGGTGACGTGTGGTAGGACTATGAGTGGGGACACGTGTTTTTCTCGAGAAGATTCCACTACTAGTTGAGCTGGAAAACGTGTTAGTTCAGAAACAATTTCGTGGTTGGATGGTTTGAACTCTCACGCGTCTGGTGCGGTCTTCCAGCCAATCACGGAAATTGAGTGCCGGAGGATCTTTATTCTGATAGGCTCAGTCAAATAGAGAATGTATCCTCGCACAGACACCCGGCCAATAGCCAAAGGAGACATGCTTGTGTGCACGTGCAATGTCGATGTCTATCCTGCGCAGAAATCTTTTTGCGAAAAACAGGTTCCCCTAGCTATGGGATCTTATTCGCGGGTATTAAGCGTTTCCGCCAGGTAAATCAATCCTTATTTGCACAGAATCTACTTTAGTACGCAGTGCGAATTTTTTNGGTATTAAGCGTTTCCGCCAGGTAAATCAATCCTTATTTGCACAGAATCTACTTTAGTACGCAGTGCGAATTTTTTCGAAGTGGGCCCCGGACAGGCGAGAGACGAGAGGATATTTCCATCCCAGGAAGTTTGCCAACGAATAATTTTAGTANTGAAGTGGGCCCCGGACAGGCGAGAGACGAGAGGATATTTCCATCCCAGGAAGTTTGCCAACGAATAATTTTAGTAGCCAGTTCGCAGGCTAAATCACGTTCTCCTCCCCTCTCTCAAACTGATATTATGGGAATAAATAATTCATCAGGAGCTAAAGCTGTAATTAATTGCTTCTAGAACTTCTTGGCGATGGAGTGCAGCTTAACAGCATGTCGCACCCGGCTTAACTTTATCTGGCATGCATAACGCAGCACTGCCGTGAGTGAATACTACCGAAATGGTTCCTTAAGTAGGGTGAGAAATTTTTTTCAGGGGAGGGGGGAGGATTTGGTTACCTTCATTTTTCGAATGCGGTTTCACACAGTTGATTATTCGCGATAAACTAAGATCACTATAAAAACGCGCTTAGGATCTAGTTTACTTCACATTTAATATCCGTCCACTGTATGTAGAACTTAAAATGCCATCAGCTTCATGTTTTCATTCACGCACCAATTAAGTGAAGCAGTCAATTTGTCAGTAATTCCAGCTATAAGAAATAAAAACATGCGATTGAATTAATTAAGCTTGAAAGGAAAAAGTAGACCTTCAGTAATAATTTACGACGTGAAACCACTCTTCCTGTTTCGCTGTCAAATGTATTGGCGATAAACAAGTCAAGGTTTATGCTATGTAGTATACACTTGGAAACAGCTTATTTTTCAGAGGATGTTTTCAAAATTCCATGATATTCTTTAAACAGCTTATAGTAAATTTTTTATTATAATGTCAAAATTAAAACTGTGATATCCACAAAAATGTATATTTGAATTAGTTTTATTATATCGGTTCCAACATAAACTGAAGCATGCATGTGTTTGCTCAAACAGCCTCTTATCACACGTACTGCGATAAGCGGCCTTGATTTCACTTGTATTAAGTTACATATTGTCGGTAGACTGTTAATTAAACATTTTGAAAATCCCGCTTGATTTCTATTTTCTGAAATTTGTATATCCTCTGGCTACTGGAATCTATGACTCAAACCAGTGAAGCTTCGAAACCTTTGCAAAAAATATTATGTTACTATTTCTTCAATGCCTGTTCTTATTCCTGTAAAACAAAAATATTAAATGGCTACCTATTCGAGAATTACGTTTTTTAATTGTACGTTAAGAAATATAAATACTTTGTATGTTTCACTGCCAACTTTTCAAGTTAATTTTTTCAAATACATGCTGAACACAAAAAAAATAAACGATATCCTTATAATGTGCCTTTTTGACACTATACATATTTTCAGAGTTATTTTTAAGTTATTTAGCTACTAAGGAAAAGTTTGTGAACATTTTTTCAACTCCTAAACAAAAATTTACTTAAATCAACTGAGCTGTGATAATAAGTAGATTGGGAAGAAGGAACGGAACGTTAGCTATAGACAGGAATGTCAAATCATAAGCGCTACAGCGAAGAAGAAACATCAGTTTACGGTAAAACTTATGTATATTCAGCCAAAACGTGACTTATATCGTGATTTTAGGAACTATATACTACCTAACATCATGGTGTCTTTAAAAAATATTTTTCCCAGAAAATTGAATAGAAAATTGTATTCGGCAACATTATACAAAACTNCATCATGGTGTCTTTAAAAAATATTTTTCCCAGAAAATTGAATAGAAAATTGTATTCGGCAACATTATACAAAACTTAAACGTTTCCTAAGAATGCGAGTAAAACTAATGCGAGTAAAAAGAATACGAGTAAAAATAATGCGAGTAAAATAATTCTGTAAACTATTATTTGATGGAGCTCAACACTGAAAATCAGTTGTTCTTAAATATTTCAGTTCTACACTCAATCAACATTTCACTCACTTGTTGAATTCGTATATTCAAATATAGGCTGTGTAATGTTGTAATTCTGAGAGTACTAAAATTTTAAAATTAGAATTAGACATATATAACGTTCAAAGAGATGAATTTTCTTCCTCCCCCCCNTTTCCCATTCATGTTGACGTGACCTGCTATATATATCGTATGAACTCTCTCGTTTCCTTTTAAAATGTAAATATCTCTCTTTCCTGTAAAGAACATTCTTGATCATTTTCAGCGGCAGTGTAAATGCACGCGACTTAAATATTAAACTTTTTTTTAGTTATTTTATAAATTTCCGAGGAAGATTTTTGCGGGGATTTTCTGTTTATAACAAAACACATAAACACACACACACATACTATCTATATATATGTACATATGCATTTATACACACATACATATGCATACATACACACATACGCACAAATGTATACAAAAAATATTTTGTTAAAACAAATCATATGAGATTATTTTATACTTCAAAAGTTTTGTAGTTATTGTAAAATGAGTGCTTGTTTATTTGCAAGAGGAATGGTTGATGAATCAGTGGGAAATGTCACTAAATCAATAAGTGAAGGAAAACTGGCATTTTTTCATTAATTCGTCAGTTAAATTTACTAACATGACAGTTGAATCAGTCAGATACTGTTAACTGATTGAAACAGTAAAATTCTCACTGGTTCAGAATTCGAGTGTGAATGATCGAGTTCGCTTACATAAAAGGAACCGTCATGCCATTCCGCTTCTGTGTCAGAGTCTTGCGCTTAGTGGCGATGGACCACTTGGGGCACGTGGCAGTGTCGTCCTTATTGCTCCCGCGCTTCTCGGCGTAAAACGCGGGAAATAGCTCCAAGATCGGATCGGGTAGGGCTTACTAACGTCCCCCCGGTGTTATGCCTGAAGGCTTAACAGGAGACGGCTTACGGACTAACTTAAGACCTAACCTAACTTATCCAGGATTCGAACCCGGAACCTCTCGCACCCGGCGCACCAACCGACTGCGTTACGGGAGGTCAGCAAATAGCTCCAGGTAGGCGGACTTCTTGATATACACACGCTAAGAAACGATTCGCTAATTTACTATGTGGGTGTGTGCGTAGAGTGAGAAAGCTCGANCTTCTTGATATACACACGCTAAGAAACGATTCGCTAATTTACTATGTGGGTGTGTGCGTAGAGTGAGAAAGCTCGAGTGGTAAAGTTATTTCCCATACATTCATGTTGGCGTTCCTACATTTGCTCAGGAAACAGTCAAATGCGTGGGAAACTTGTCAACATTGTAAAGTAGCGACGTTAAACATTCCACATGTGTAGCCAGATATAAGGTTTATAAATCCANGGAAACTTGTCAACATTGTAAAGTAGCGACGTTAAACATTCCACATGTGTAGCCAGATATAAGGTTTATAAATCCATAAGATTTATGCGTTAAAGACTTCCCTATCAGTTTAAAATGTTTGGCAGAAATTTTTTTTAGAGCACAGTGTTTCCCTACTAAGGCCTCGCCTCCGTACGAAGGAAGCCAAAACATCCAATAAAAAATTTAAATACACTTTTTAAAACGTTTTCACACTTCTTCTGAACTAGTTTTTGTGCAACCAGAATTAACTCCTTTCAGTAAAAATGTTTTATTCGCATGAAAGCGTTGGTCTGTTGAAAAACCAAATATAAACAAAAATGTCCATCACTGATGACTAGGGCCAAAGACTTTTCGCGTAAAGATCGGAGCACACAGTAGACTTCAATACTATATACACACCTCAGCTGTTGTTATACCTCCATTGGCTGCTGATGCCGTGTCCGTCTTTGACCAAGCCACTCAGGACCAAGTAACTCCGACACTGAACCTTCGTGATTCGTGCGCAAACTGTTAACTAGAGCCAGAACATTTTTTAGCCAACCAGAGAAGCTGGACGACCCTACAGTGCTTTGGACTGTATCTTGTCTGGAAATCTTTTCGCGAAATATCACTGCCCCTACTGATAACCATGTGATTTTGGCAGTTCTGTTGACGATGTCAATGTTGGAGACATGCAGAGAATACGAAAGTATGTGAACCTGATCTTTACTCTATGGACTTGGGCAGTGGAAGGCCGGCAACTGAAGGCCGAGCTAAGAGAGGTTCCTGGTGGATTTTCACGCGCTTATTATTAGTCCAATAGAATAAATTATTTTACTTAAGACAGGTTTTCTTTAATGTTTAAATTTCCCTGGTTCCGTTTGTGTATTTCTGAAATTCTGTTAAAATGCATCTTTTTCGTGTGTTCGGAAATATAGTACAAAAACCTTAAATCAGGGTACAGCTTTGGGGTAAATAATAAAATTTAATACAAAAATATAACAGGCAAAAAAAGTATTTCACATCTGCAATATTAAGAACTAGTTCAGAACGCTTACTCGCACAACTGTCAAAATCAAATTTCAAATCCTGCCATTCTGGAAGTGGTCGTTAAATTTAAATATACGGTGAACCACCGGAGAAAATATGTGGAAGATAAAAAAATTTTCCATTCCCGTTTTCAGTGCAAATTAAGTTCAGATCCTCAAACAACCACGCGCTTATTCCATTACAGCACAATGTATTCCCTCTGAACAAACAGAGCTCTTGGTATTTCGTTATCTTTTGAGGAACGGATTACTTCGGCGGGAAAAAATAATTCGTCGGCTCTCCGTACGAGAATTTTTTCTACTTCCGATTTCCACGCAAAGCGTTTGTGTGCTCGCCGGCAGAAATGATCCAACGGCTATTCTGAAAAATTGGTTTTTAATGCAGGATTGGAAAAGAGTCGGTCTCGCAAGGAGATGGAGAATGGGGGAATAGATCGCAAAGAGCTACGAGTCCTCAATTTCCAGCAACTCTACGCCACTAAACGACCACATATAAATATCCTTTTTTTTTTTCTCTAATTTTATTGCTTTATACGGTTGAACGTATTTTCTCGCTGCTGTATGAATTTGAAATNTAATTTTATTGCTTTATACGGTTGAACGTATTTTCTCGCTGCTGTATGAATTTGAAATTTTGTTTGCAATTTTCTCTAAAACGGGGTTCCAGTAAATCAGCCAAGGGTCTGTGAATTATGATACATATGACCACTATAATTCTACTTGTTAAATTTCGGTTGTTCGAATTAAAATACCGTAAGACGAATAAATTATGTTTTCGAGTACGTNGAGCTACGAGTCCTCAATTTCCAGCAACTCTACGCCACTAAACGACCACATATAAATATCCTTTTTTTTTTTCTCTCTAATTTTATTGCTTTATACGGTTGAACGTATTTTCTCGCTGCTGTATGAATTTGAAATTTTGTTTGCAATTTTCTCTAAAACGGGGTTCCAGTAAATCAGCCAAGGGTCTGTGAATTATGATACATATGACCACCNAGGGTCTGTGAATTATGATACATATGACCACCATAATTCTACTTGTTAAATTTCGGTTGTTCGAATTAAAATACCGTAAGACGAATAAATTATGTTTTCGAGTACGTTTTTTTTTTTACTAACAGTATAATTCCCTCAGTATTATGTACCTATAAACAGACAACTGAACGATTCCCTAACATTAGGGTTAGTTTACGATAGCTTACGTGTCATATTTTTAAGTTACGGTATCTCCTAAATATAACTCTGTTTCATGTTTATCTCACAGTATTTACACAAAACAAAGTAGATATTGTAGTCTCCGTTTAACCTCCCACGTTATGATAGTTCTACGTAGCTCGGAATATTCTCTGTTTAAATTCTGACAAAACTTACAAATGCGTACAGCGAAGGACTTCTCGTAGAGATCACTGTTATAGTGTACCAATATTTTGCCAGCGATGGATCTGAGTCCTGCTGTCATATTTGTTATGTTTTTTTTTTTTTAATTTTTTTTATACTAGGGACTAGGGAAGGTTTATTATTTTATACTTGGACGAGGGAAGGTTAATGTTAACTAAACTGAAGTCAATTATGAAGCCAGAACAGGTATTTAGTAGAATTATTCAAAGTTACAATAAATATAAGATATTGGCGAGGGAGGTCCCGATAAATTACAATATATGACTAACTAACCTGAATGACACCGTCGCCGTAGCTGAATGTTGTGTCGGAAAGAGACGAGCGGCTCGCCAAGCTGCATCTTGAGGGTTGATCTCGACGTGGGTCCACAGACAGACTCCACACACAGTGTTGCATAGTGTTGCATAGTTTCTGGTGGAGTTATTGTCTCAAATACCGCGTCACAAGGCAGGGAGATCCGCTGGCGCTTCTCAGCTATGTTTTATAAAGTGTAACGTGTTTTGGATTCTTCGCCTGGCCAGGTTACAGACTCGTCGCTGCAGTTCGCCGAGCTTGTCCCCATTATGGCGTAGTGGCCAGGGCGCTCGCCTCCCACCACGGCGATCCGGGTTCGATCCCCGGCGGATTCACTCCCGGACTCTCGCATGTGGAAATCGTGCTGGACGATGCCGCTTGCCGGTGGGTTTTCTCGGGGTACTCCCGTTTCCCCCGCCATTGCATTCCAGCGCCGCTCCATTCTAGGATTTCATTTCTGTCATGCTCAGGGATGACGGTCACCTACGGGTCCCAGCTGGAAAGACCGTCACTCGGAGGGTGTCGCCTTGCCCTGGGTGCACTCCCCACACGCCATTATTATTTACTGAATCATAACAACTTGTAACAATAAGCAAAATGTAGACACAGAATAAATAAGTTCCTCTGATGTGTACGTATCCATTCTCTGATTGGCTGTGCGAGGCTCTTGAAAGGGTTTTGTCTCTGACTAGTTACTACGTATTGCGAAACTTCCCTACCGCCTGTGCTGGCGATTGGCAAATAAGTTAACGGCCGCTGATTGGCGTACGGCGTTACGGCATGTGACGCCATGTTGCTGGCCAGTGACGCGATGGTGCTGGTGTGTGCGGCTCGAGTTCGCGGTGTATGATCTGACGTTCCAATTTTGTGCAGGAAGAAAGTTTACATCTAAGTCCGTTGTCGCCAGATGCCGTTACACGTTAATTATTCTTGTTTCTTAAAAGCGAGCCGCACAAGCATTGTTCGGGACCGCCCATTGGACAGCCGGCGATCGAGGTTTAAAACTTATTTCATGTGAGCAGTGTTGCCAACTAGGAAGCCACGAATAACGGCACACCTCCATTGGCTGCTGGTGTTGTTTCCGCATTTGGCCAAGCCGCTCTGGGTTCCGTAACTACGACACTGTACCTCCGCGATTCGTGCGCAATCAATTAACGCAGACCAGAACATGCTTCAGCCAATCAAAAAAGCTGGATGACCTCACAGTGCTTTTAAATGTATCTTGTCACGAAATCTTTTCGCGAAATATCCCTGCCCGTACATATGAGAGATTGTTTACAAAAGTGCTCCTATACGAGGAAAATTCGTTTCTTATTTAAACAAATAAAAAATGAAATCAGAGAAATAAATTTTCATGTTTGTGTACTATTAAAACGTTCAGCAAGAGACCTGTCGGGTGTGACTATCCCTCTTGAGGGAACCCCCTCCCCGCTGTTACACCTCACTCCTACCACGCAGCCCCTTCCCCATCTCAGAGATTCACCCCCCCCCCTCTTGTGACGAGTGGCACAAAGTATCGCCGCCCATGCTAATTGCTGCCCATTAAGAAGACGCCCCTCTAGCGGTAATTACATCTCATCCCCCTCCTGCCCCTACACTGACCTGAGGATACCCCAGGGGGTTATCACCATTAGACTCGCGGTTAAGGGGTTTCTGAGGATGAATGCCGTTGGGGGGGGGGTGGCGAAGGGGTGTACCGCGAACATCTGCTTCTCTAGGGGGTGGCTTCGGAGGGCGAGTCGCTAACAACGCCGGAGCCCCTCAGCACGGACAAAGACGTCCCTCAGGCCGTAGCTTTGGATTACAACACGCCTGAGGAGTGGAAGGGGTCTAACCTCCCCTACATTTCTCCTACCCCCCCCCCCTTTTGCAACTCTCCTTATCGGGACGAGTGTTTCTGCAAAATGCCTAAAAAAAATTTTCTGTGTTTTTAAGTTATTTTATAGTTTTGTAATACAATATTAATACAAATATGAAATTCTTAATAAGTTATTATGATAAATTTTAACTTTAAATTTTGTGCCAAACAAATTCCAAAAAAAAAAAGCTATACGAGCACAATGTTTGATTTACGGCTAAATGTGTCTTGAAGTCTTAGGAATTCCACTAAGAAATTGCTTGCAAGTCTGGCATTTCGTTCACCAGCGATTAATGTTGAACGTCTGGCGATATGGAATTTCAANCTAAGAAATTGCTTGCAAGTCTGGCATTTCGTTCACCAGCGATTAATGTTGAACGTCTGGCGATATGGAATTTCAACTTTATTGTAAAACTTTAAAAAATAAAAAATAAAATGGTAGAACAACTTAAAATTTTATGAAAATGCTGCATTGCATTTTAATGACACCATTAACTTCAAATCTAATCAAACATTTTAATTATGGAAAATCTTGGAATTTATACCCCTAAACATATAATTTAAATATTACCATAACCTCAATAAATAATTTATGTTAATTAATTCCGTTGCCTTTTTTATAAAAAATAATTATGAAATACCCTTAAAATATAGAAATGGATTTTTAGCACTTGAACATTCCGTTTGAAATGCTTTGTACCGTATTTGAAAAAATCGTTTTTTGACTAAACTATTAAACGTGTCCCCAATAGATTTACCTACGAAAAGAAAGTAGGCTGCATTCTAGACGATGACGGAATATTACTTTCATAACATTATGCGCATTGGAAATATTAATTTCATGCCCTCCAATGTAACTAAAAACGGTTTTTTTTTCAGACTGTTATATCTCGGAATATACGAACCTGATACACGAGAAAACACGATGGAGACATGCATTGCACATCGCTACAGAGTTGCGGCCAATAAAATCATAACGTCACGTTTAGAGGAGTCGCGGATGGAAAAACTGCACGTCTGTCGAGAGCCTTGCGCGTAGAGGCCATGCCGCTCTACATACGCTGTCGGCGTCGCTGTAGCGCTTCATCGAATTTGGTCTCACTCAAGCAGATATACACCTCACTAGGCGACCGCCTTAAGGTCGGTTAAAGTTTATAAACGTGCGCGTAATAAACGTGTACTGAAGAGACATGAGCGGCTCTTAACAGCAAGGACTTGACAGCCGATGAGGGCGAATGAAGTGGGAATGGAGCAGCGCCGGAATGAAAGGGCGGCGGGGGAAACGGGAGGTCCCCGAGAAAACCGGGGATCGAATCCGGTTCGCCTCGGTGGGAGGCGAGCAGGCTAACCGCTCAGCCACCGTGGCCTCCTAGAATGAAAGAAGGTATTTTTACGACACAAGTTATTGGCCATCGCGTACGTGTCGCGTATGAACATCTTCGATCCGTAAACGCGTAGGAAATTGCGATATTTTATTTCGTGTCAAGTGGGTAAGGCCTTCGGTCAATAGAATTGAATGAGAAAATAATAACAAGAAGGAATTAATTTACATTTAATAAAATCTCTTATCAAAAAATATTTTTTATAATTTAGAACTCATTTAATTTTGTGTTGTATTATCATTTTGTGTGTTATATCACTGACAAATCCCGTGCTGTAAGTACTGGCCGAACAAGGAGGCAAATGAAATGAAATGAAATGTTAATTTGTTGATAAATCATTACTTCACTGAAATCAAGTTAATTTCTAGTCGTGTGTGGTTGGTTAAACATAAGACGAATACATTAACTATGAACCACACTTTTTTTTTAACGTTCTATGCATAAGCTTCCTAAGTAGGGTCTGCATGAAATTAATCGTAAACCAACCAAAGTTCAGTCTGTTCCACCATTTTTTTAATTTTCGTTTTATGTATAATTGTCATTGATACAACTGGATATTTCATATGTATTATTATATCATATTTACGTATTGCAAAACTCTTCAAATGTAGTCTGTTGATTGTGAAAGTGTTAGAAAATACTCATAATTTAAAAATGATGCTAGACTGATTACATCATAATTTATTGACATAAGTCCCGGATTTATGTTTCTTCTACGGTGTAATGTATATTTCCTCATAGGTATAGCTCTAGTTTCAAGTTAAGTGTCCCGAAACCATTGAAATAAACTATAAACCAGTAATTCATCATAACGTGTGTGATCGTAGGCTCCAAAAATTTATTTCACACAATAGCGATCACACATCCTAAGTACAACCAATCAAACGGCCTTTCAGAGTTTGTTTAAATTCAACATAGAAGTTGGTTTATATTTAATACAATATTTGCAGTCGACAATTGTTTTTAGAAGCAGGCGAAAAGAAATACATTTTTCAAAGTTCTTTTTTTTAAATCGATATATAATTATTTCGAATATAATTATGCATCTCTGTGATTGACTGAACTTAAGATTCGGGAATTGATATTTTTAGTTTCAGATTTTTCTACTGCGAAACTTAAGCAGTAAGTAGTTGCAACTTTATTGTGTATTCTTCAACTTTCGAAGTTCTACAGCGTAGTGCTTAAGTTATTCGTTGCGTAAAACCCTTTACCCGCAGCGCAAAGCAAATAAGCACATAAGCGAGTTGCAGCTAAATGCTACTACTGAAGTTTCCATTTTCTTTAGAAATCTAATGGTTGTGCAGACATCTTTAAAGTAGACAATTTTTCAATATTTTAAAATTGTGTATTACAGTTTTTAACCCACTTTAATATTTATTCGACGTTTTACTTCCGTTATTGAATCAGAATTGGTAACTTATACACTAATTCATAAGAGTCAAAAAAATATGCACACTTGTTGTTTTTGAAAGTGCCATATTAAGCATTTTTTTGTGTGGAAGCAATTTTTATAAGAATCACCACCACCTAATTACTTAATACTGAAAAATATAAAAAAAATACTCACGTTTCATTACGTTATCTTTGCTTCTATTTCATCCATCCCTCTGTTTGATGTTCGTGACAAATTTTTGTACTTGGAAAAACATGAAACATATTTTTTTTTTACTGCAGACGAAACTTATGCAATCAAATTGCTTTGGAAATAAAACGCGCGTCTTCAAGTGAAGCTATGCAACATGATCAATTTTTGGTATCTTGTCCAATGAAATTTAAAAAAAAAACATAATATTAAGCTTACTGTTACAGTCAAGAACAGTGCGCTGTGCAAAACGTGCGAAAACGGAAATGTCACGGCTAAAAGAGTACATCTGGCAACCCTGACATCTCGCGAGTTCTTCCCAAACGCNTGTGCGAAAACGGAAATGTCACGGCTAAAAGAGTACATCTGGCAACCCTGACATCTCGCGAGTTCTTCCCAAACGCAAGTAAGCTCGGTTTTGTTGTGTGTGTGTGTGAATCTTGTTAGCAATACCATTTGTAGCCGGTTTAGATCTGACTAGTTTATAGTTTGAAGATGTCGCAGTGTTGTGATTTACCGGGCGTGTAAACGACGCGTATAAACACCTTGCGCGAGGCGGCTAAAGACAGAAAAAAAAAAAAAAGTTTATTGTTGGTTTTCGTGGGGGGATTCTCGCATTTCAATCAAGCTTGTTTTGCTATGCATGGTAACATGAAATATTCTTGCGGCAGGGCGTTATTCGTCCTTTCCTCTTTCCCGCGAACTTCGCGCCACCCACCACCAC
>NQII01001101.1:0-27287 GCA_002778355.1 Clitarchus hookeri | reverse complement strand
TATATATATATATATATATATATATATATATATATATATATGCAATAGAGGCCTCAGACGTAACCACACGACCATTTAAGCACTTTCAAAATTGAATCAAGATAAATTAATATAATCTCTATTCTGCCGAACATGTATTGATACAGTTAGATACATTTAATTGTGTTCTACGTGTATTATAATCTTTTATGTGTTATGTACTACGTTTAAGAAGGACGAAACCATAAAGTTCGTGCCCGTTTGCAATAATTATGGCTACAATGCTTCTTCTTCCCGGTCGGGAAAGCACTAGCCGTCGAGTGGTCTCGGGCGTTTCCTCGCGAGAATCGAGAAGTCATCTTTAACTTAGAATATCTAACACCGGAAATATTACGAACATCGTTATTTCACGATCGGGTGCTGCTTCTCGGAAAACTTATAATAGAGCCCTTGATTCTAAAGGCTCTTCACGCACTTGAGAGATCTACCTTTAAAAAAAAAATCACTGCTTGTTAACTGCGTATATACTGCTTTAACCACTGATGTGTATGCTGCCAGTTAAGAGGGCATGCGACATAAACGAGCTTCAAACTCGTCGATTGAAATTCACAGGTTTCTACAAGCCAGCATCGAAAAACTAAGAAAAGGCAATCCTATATAATGGCTTTTGCCAGCTATGTGAGCTATTATTTTCCCATTCTGGTAAATTTGTTATGAATAATATCCTGTGCCACAACGATATAGAAATTTTTGCGGAGTCGGAAATATATTAATATGAACACGTCACTCTTGTGAAATATTCGCTCAAAAAGTTATTAAAAACAACTATATAGGATTTTACTTTCTTGGTTTTTTTGTAAATTTGCTTTCATGAATTTGTAGAATACGCTGAACGATCATAACGGTAATTTATCTCACACGCATGATTAAGTTGGCAACGAGTTAATAAAATCAGTTCCAAGACTTGACGTTTTACTGCGAGTGTAGTGTGTAGATATATGGCTATTGAAGTCAGTTTCTGGTTCTATACACAAAAGGGCATGGATTTGTAAGGCCACCCGTTTTTTCGCTGAAAGATTCCACTACTAGTTGCGCTGCAAATGACGTTAGTTCAGAACCCTATTTCGTGGTTGGATGATGTCAACTGTCACGCGTCTTGGGTGCCTGCCATCCAATAACCGAATTTCAGTGTCGGGATAACTTAATTATAATTGGTCCAGTCGAGCAGAAAATGTCTTCTCACGTATAAATGCCGCCAATAGGCCAAGGGAGATTTGAAAGGGTGCACGCACGAAGTTGATCATAGCCTTCGTATATATAGGGCCAGTGACTTTTCGCGTAAAAATCGGAGCACACAGTAGACTTCAATACTATATACACACCTCAGCTGTTGTTATACCTCCATTGGCTGCTGGTGCCGTGTCCGTCTTCGACCAAGCCACTCAGGACTAAGTAACTCTGACACTGAACCTTCATGATTCGTGCGCAAACGGTTAACACGAGCCAGAACATTTTTTTTAGCCAATCAAAAAAGCTGGACGACCCTACAGTGCTTTGGACTGTATCTTGTCTCGAAATCTTTTCGCGAAATATCACTGCCCCTACGTATAGATCTTTCCGCGAAAAAAAGGCTGCTATAAAAATTTGCATATTATTTAGAGCATTAACTTTCTTATAGATTCCAAGATTTTACTTGTATGGCATATGAGGACAGTGATACGGCCCATAGCAATGTTAATTTTACATAAGAAGTAAATATAGTAAATGAGAAGACCAGTATATCCCAAGCAGGTATCTCGAAAGTGCTCAATGAAGCCTCCTCGACAATCGGCGTGACTTAAATGTAATGCATCGCACACGTAATTGAACACCTGAGTTTTAAACGCTAAGCGTCTGCAACTAGTTTACACACGAAGAAATATCGTAAATTGACTTCGATTGTACAGTAGCTCGAAAGTATTTTCTCGCCATAAACAGAGGTTTTTTTTGTCCATCTAGTATTTCATCGTTTACATAAGAAAATGCTACAGAACAACATACGGTAGATTACTACTGCAATTCCTTCATCACACCAAAAAAAATTTTCTTGCCCCTTGTGTTCCCTCTAAAAAAGAACCAAAACACTGAAAGTCAATATAGCCAAGCCAAGGGGACAATATATCCGTACCTGCTAAAATAATATCCTATTTCTATACTACATTCAGATTGGTGGAACAGAACTATTCCCGTTTATTGTTTAACGCGAATTGTGGATGGCTGGCTAACATGCGTATGCTTCTTACTCTTATGTTATGCTCTGGCACGCTAAACCGACTGTGGTCGAGGCTTTAAGGTGGAAAGAACTCCGCCAACTTGGATATACGTATGTTATTCCATAACTCGATTTCCAGACTCAATATTTAAAAAGCACGCTTGTCAAGACACAGAACATATCTTGGCAGTTATTATTTCGAAATACAACTTCTTTATCTCCCGTCACTCGCTTCATAGTAGCCGCGGTGGTGTAGTGGTTAGACTACTCGCCTCCCATCTNCCAACTTCTTTATCTCCCGTCACTCGCTTCATAGTAGCCGCGGTGGTGTAGTGGTTAGACTACTCGCCTCCCATCTCGGCGAATCGGGTTCGATGCCGGAATTTTCGCAAGTGGGAACCGTGCGGGACGATGCCACTGGTCAGCGGGTTTTCTCGGAGGTATCCCGTTTGCCCTGCACTTTCATTCCTGTGCTGCCTCGTACTCTCCTCGCTTCACCCTCGTCGGCTCCCAAGCCCTCGATGTTCAGGGCCGTCCAAATCTTTTCAGCCCACTCACTCACTTTATGGTGGTCGTAAGTGTATGGTAGCTATATCCCGGGTTGGCAAGCAGCGCTGTGATGCGAGCAACGTTTGTGGGGAGTTAAGGGATGAAAGGGGAGAGAGGGATGAAAACAAACTCGACAGCCCCTCCTCAAGCGAGGTCCGTCGTGCGTCGACACGCTCGCAGCCGGAGTGATCGATGGCCTCGCGGGGGTCGACGGGTCCGCTTGGGCCCTACGTCATCATTACGTCATCGCCAACACCTACTCCGTCCGTATATCCCAGGTCTCCTTCCTTACTCCCCCCAGATCCGGCTGAAGACGCCATCTCAGAGATGGGTCTCGTTTCCTGGGTGCAGCCACCCGATACTCCTCAGTCATCTGTAGGGCAACCCGAGGCTCCAGGGGGTCTTATCTCTGCTTCTCTCTCCCCTTCTCGTCCTCTGATTCTCGCATTTCCTTACCCACGGCTCTGAAGCCTGTGGAAACGCAGGTCGTTCGACTCTTCGATACATCGATCGAGAATAGCCGGTAATAAAATAAAAATATCAAAAGAGGTAGATACTACTTTTTTTCCTTCAAATATCCATGTATNTCGAGAATAGCCGGTAATAAAATAAAAATATCAAAAGAGGTAGATACTACTTTTTTTCCTTCAAATATCCATGTATATCTGTCTCGGTAACATCTGTATTGGAGATATCACTGAATTTATCGTTTTCATCAACATAATTATGCTATTAACCCTTTACACTATTATGTCAAGCCAGGTTCATCATCTTCTAATGCATGGGAAAATGCCTACCTGTAAACACGCAAGCAATTATCATGCATTCTGCAATGTCCAAAGAGCAGTGCAGCAGAGATCTGACAACTGGATATCTATTTTAACTGAATAGAATAATAAATTGAAGATGTGTCTGGTTAAAAAAGGAGGGAAAAGGATCTCTATTCGGATGTAAAAGATCTTGTGTCAGGAAACAAAAAAGGAACGAGATCTGATTTATGTTTAATTTCTCTTGGTTTAACTTTTCTTTAGGAATAATTATTATAACATAACATTGTTCTGTTATAAAATAAAGTATTTTCTTTATAAAAAGGTATTGAAGCATTGCTTGAAAACATAAATGATTATTATGACATTTTCGATGCTATCGAATCGAGTTACTAACAATCCCCAATATCGATATCAAAAATTATGTAATAACGCAATTCTTCTGAGAATGCGAGCAAACAAATAATAACCAGTTGCAGTCAAAGCTAATTCTTGTAGGACGATAAATTCCGTGTAATTATATTTCGTGGCTAATGTAGCCAAATGTTTCATTCATGGCCGGATTCATTTCTAATATACGCACGATGGTTGCATGCGTGCTGGGGACTTCAAAGTACCAGTGATAGGCCTACTAATCACTTTTGGAATCAACATTTAAAAAAAAGAATTACATAACCTCAAGTATTTTAAAACGGACACACTAACTGATCTGCTCACAGTTGAGTTGGCAGCAATGTACGAAGAATTGTTCGGTACTTTTACGTCGTGTTGAAAATGATAGTGAGATTTCTAGAAACTAAATGTGTTTTGTTTGATTCCATTTAGTTTTCCTTCTGCATAAATGTAGGCATTGGCGTTATAGTAAAATGTTTATATTTGTTATATTTACAATTTTTTACAATCACTGATGTAACGTCTTAAAAAAATAATATTTTTATATGCGTCTTTTGACGAGATTAATTATTACAACACGACACCAGGTGACATTACAATACAGCGTTACAATGGCGAGTGAAGTTGTATGTATTGTTGCTTTGTGTTTTGCTGTTATGTCATCTTCTGTGTCACTGCATTTGAATAGTTGTCTTACATAACGTACGCTTGACAACTCCTATCCAGTGGAATTAATGTATATCTAAGACTTTAAAATAGGTAAATAATCTATCGATGCAATAAGANTGACAACTCCTATCCAGTGGAATTAATGTATATCTAAGACTTTAAAATAGGTAAATAATCTATCGATGCAATAAGAAAGTGAACTGTTGCATGGTAATGTTAGTTTTGAATAAATAGAGAGGATAAGTGGGACGAAATGTAGATATTAAGCAAGAACTTGTACAGTTAACGGCGACAAGCTTATGCTACTCCTATCTTTACACAGTGAGACATATTTTGTATGTAAGAGCGAAATTTGAGCCAATAAGGAAACAAGTAAACAGATATTGCTTAAGGGGCCAGCCTAGTTNATTTTGTATGTAAGAGCGAAATTTGAGCCAATAAGGAAACAAGTAAACAGATATTGCTTAAGGGGCCAGCCTAGTTAAAAAAAATACTATGGAATATTTGTATGTAAATCATTTTTCAGGACAGAGATGAAAGTCAATACTTTGTTGCACTTGTGTTGCCCGAATTGGACTTTGACGCCATCCAGCGAATTGTTAACGCTAGACTTCTCATAAATAAACAGCCTTTAGTAAAAAAAACCCATACCTTTCACTCACCATACAGAACAAACGTTATAACTCAGCAACTCACATTATATTTTATTTACTTTGTTGCTGTTTTACATAGCGTTATTTCCAATGAATTTATAATGCTTGTCATTTCGTGATATGTACACATCTCCCAATGCTGCCATACACTTCGTAATCGCCTATAAGAAAAATTAATTATTTTCGCCATGCTGCACTGCAATTTAAAAATCAGTACGAAATTTTTTCGCTGGAGACGAATAAGAATCTACTTTCTTCACGAACCACAGAACAGTTTCCATTTTTTTTTCCTCCCATGTTTATATTTCATGGACGAACTTTGACGGAAGTACGTAGAATAGTTTCCGATCGTAATTTCTTGGATGGATGGCTTCCTAGCCAAGATGTCAGTGGCGTATTTATGACGTAATTTCCATCCAATTTTCTTCGCAGGCATTTTCGTCCCGTTTTCTTTGATCGAGCGCAGACAGCTTTATCGATGTTCTGGAACTTCACCGCATCCCAGTTAGTACAATAGGTGGCTGTGAGGAGAAGAAAGCTACAAGTCACGCATTATGTTGAGAAACATATAGGGATAAATTATTTTTTGTCTAAAGGAAAAGTATCAGATTTCCCTGTCTTTCATCTCTGTATGTAATATAACTAGGGGTAGTGATATTTCGCGAAAAGATCTCGAAGCAAGATACAGTCCAAAGCACTGTAGGGTCGTCCAGCTTCTTTGATTGGCTAAAAAATGATCTGGCCTGTGTTAACCGTTTGCGCACTAATCACGAAGGTCCAGTGTCGGAGTTACTTAGTCCTGAGTGGCTTGGCCAAAGACGGACACGGCGCCAGCAGCCAATGGAGGTATAACAACAGCTGAGGTGTGTATATATTATTGAAGTCTACCGTGTTCTCCGATTTTTACGCTAAAAGTCACTGGCCTTTAATATAACACTTTGATATAGGCCATCGATATTTAATCATTTTGTTCTGTAGTGTTTTTCAGTTGATTTGTTTAAAAATGTACATAATTAATGGCCAAACACAATTTATATTCTAAATATAATTCATCAACACTATTGCTGTTATTCTTATTAATACATTAAAACATGATAAACTTTTTCCATTGCATTGTTCTCTCGCCTTTACAAAAATAAGTTTAAAATGTAATCACTGGAAATTATTTAGAAATTTTTGTGTACTATAATTATAAATCATTAATTTAAATAAATCATTCCTTCCTATATTCTTTGGATGATCTGTGGGTAAAATGCAGTAACTTAAGTATTGCTCGGAATAACATGTTACGTATTTGTGCTACGGTAAGCTCTAGCTAGGCCAGGAGACTGCGTAAAAATTACGTATTTGTGCTACTGTAAACTCTAGCTAAGCCAGGGGACTACGTAACAATTACGTTCACTCTGTTTCATACAATTGTAGTATTTTTTCATAGTATTAAGTATATTTACAAAACTGAAAATATTTTCAGCCCATTCTTTATGTACAGAGGTTGGTATTAATTAGCATAAAATAGTAACTCGTTGACTGATTTTTGGAATGTCATTGTAATTAGTGACGATAGCGTTTATGATAACGATTTTTCGGTAATGTATCATCACGTATATAGTACACCAAATGTGCCCTATGATGCGAGTGTGAATATAAACATTAAGTTACATACAAATTAAAAGGGGCATTTTTACCATTAACAACATTTCGTTCAACTGTTTACATAATGGTGGCTTAAATATTCAGTTAAGAGAAAAATATTTACTTGTTCTTAGTAAACAAGGTTATGATGGAATGCATAAAAAAGGATCGTGCATTAGACAGTATAATAGTAGTTGTTTGATGTGTGATAGATAAATAGCTTTCTATGATGTAAAATAGTATTGACTTGTGAAGAAGCTACTCACCACAATTTGTCAGCCACTTATTGTGCCACGTGTATTGTGTAAGGAAAATATCTTGGATCTGCCTGCGAGGTTGATACTACCAACACTGGGGTACTGTCCTGGAGTTTGTGAATGCCTGGCTCATCGGGACAGGGTATTATGCAGCAAATTTAAAACACTTCTTTAACCTTATTACAATGTGTAGATTACTCAGGAACGCAGACTTCAGAAGTTCCGCATCGACTGATTTGACAGGCATAGGCACTGCGAAGGAATACTCCGAAACTACCACAACTACAGAAATCAGTTCCCCACATATACTTTAATGAAAAAGGTCCAATTTAATTCGAGAAAAAATTAATTTATTACACCGTGGGTTTAAATACGGAAAAAAAGATTTGTGCGAAAATTAATTCCAGAAACAGTGAAAAACTTCAAAGTAGGGATTAATCCGTGCGGCCTTTGGTTACAGTAGCCGCTCTCGTGACTGTATCTCTGTTCATTGAATTTTGTTTATTTTCCGTAAATGTTCTTATTATTCTTCTAAATTAAATAAATTTAAAATGTTTCCTCGCTAAATTAGTGTTGGAAGAGCTTGTGAAACTAAATGACAGGGCACCGTGGGTAAGTGATATTAGAAACCCATTTATTGTCAATCCAAGATGATTACTACAAAAATGTTAAAATTTATAAAATCAATTCTTATGTCGTGTCTGTGGTCGGAAATTTCAATAAACTTATCTAAAAGTGTAATTCTAGAGTGGCATCTGGAAGATGTCTCAGCTGCAGGCCTCAGTCGGCATTCGCCTTAAGAGGTTGTGTCACACCTTATTAAGAAATTATTCGTTTTGGTTTAAGTAGTGTATAAATGCCGAACCGGGGACAATGTATTTTAAATGGGAGTGTGAGGTTGTGGCTGTGGCTGGAGTCTTCGGCTCGACTCGGAAGTGCTCGGCAGACCTCGGAAGCCCCATACACATGAAATGTACACGGTGTAAATATTTCGCTAACCATAATTAACGAATTTTTTTAATCAATATAAAAATAACTTAATGTAATTACAAGGTAATTTTTTTTAACAAATTAAAAATTAAGCTCTTTTTTTTTAATTCGTATGTGCATCGACTTTTGCGAAACCATGCAGGACTATTTCACCGTCTGTCCCTTTCACTCCTTCCTCTCTCCCTCTTCCTTTCTCTCTCTCTTTCTCTTTGCCATTCCCTCGCTTTCTTTCAGCTTCACCAGTTTACCATAAAATCTATATATTTTACTTTAAAAAATTTTATTAATCCAATTGCCATTTTTAATTCATCAGGATAATTCGTGCGGTTTTTTTTATTCCAGCTCTGTTCCCTCGCTGACCCAAGTACATATTAAATTTTCAATGAATGGAATTATTCTTACTGAAACGTTGGCGGATCAGTGAAATGCGCCGAAGTTTTAGTGACAGGTCCGTGGAATTCACTAGGATTCAGTAGAAATCACTGTCAAACTAGTAAACACCAGAAATACTAAAATAGCCAGTAGGATTTAGCTGATTTCCATGTAAAAGCTCCAACTCATTTACAGCCAAATTCACAAATTTGGAATAGTTTTAAATATTTATATTTCAGATAGTAAATATTGACGTTTCGGGTGAAAAGACAACAAAGGCAGTATGAACAAAAATCAACCTGTTATTGCTTCCTCCGCTCCGTCTAGTTTATGTTTAAATGTGGTTTACAAACTATAGAATGCAGTTTTTTTTCCTGCTTATAGTCTAGTCTTTTTTCCCCACACTAAGTTAAGTTAGGTATGGACCTAACGGTTAGTAATAGGGACCGGAAAAATACGCTACAAGCTAGACTCCAAACAAGTGTAAATTCACTGTGGCTTTTTAGCATTTGGATCACAATTAACGAGTCTTGTGTGCAGTCACTCGTCGCCTAAGTCATCTGCGAGAACTTCCGCACGTGGCTCACTTAATTTGAAACACTGTAAGTCTTTTTGGCATATATGGTTCGTGACTAGCCTCGCACGAATAAAACCTTGAAGACTACGTAGTGGGAAATCACAACTTATTTCTATGTTGTGAATAACCACAATGTGTTAAGTTTTTTTTTCTGTGTCGGTATTATTAACCCTGAACTCTCCCCCTTCTCGACTTAGTTTCATTTCTGCTTTTACTATGGANTTTTTTCTGTGTCGGTATTATTAACCCTGAACTCTCCCCCTTCTCGACTTAGTTTCATTTCTGCTTTTACTATGGAGTTGTTTAAAAGGAACAAAGCAGTATTTTAGTAAACATCTGATATACATAAGTTTTACTGTTATGCTTTAATTTGGTTCGAGAAAGAGTATTTGAAGACGGTAATTTGGTCTGGATAGCGAATATTAGATTTTCTCATTATATATTCATGGTGCTGTGTGCTCCCAGTAATCCAATTATACTGCCAGCGTTCGGAAATTTCTTTCAGCATTTATTTTCACTGCCTCATTAAAATTTTTGATAATGGCAGCATGAAATCTTATCTCGAAAATTGGGTGTCCCTAGCTACTAGTTTCAAAATAATCTTCAGACACACGGAAATTTTGTGAATGCATTTGAGTACAACCTAGACTTAACACACATATACATTTGACTTCCTTTCTCCATTGGGCCGCAGTTTTTAATCCACGCCCTCGACGAAGTTAAGCCAATTATCTACATGCAAGAAAACAAGGATCTAATCCTGTGCTACCTCGTCCTGGGTAAGTCTGGAGCATCAGACAACAAACAACTGAGGCTCAAGTACACAAATAATGTTGGAGCCTAGTTTGTAGCCAAATAAACACGCGAAATTTCTGGCTCTCTCATAATTCTTTGTGCAAATAAGAAAAGTGAGTGAGTGAAGAGGTTTGGGTGGCTCTTACTAGCGATGTCTTGGGAGACGATGAGTTGTGATTTAGATGAGTATGGAGCAGCGCTGGAATGAAAAGGCGGGGGGAAACGGGAGATCTCCGAGAAAACCTGCTGACGAGCGGCATCACCTTGCACAATTCCCACATGCGAAAATCCGTGAATCGAACCTGGTTCGCCTCTGTGGGAGGCTAGCAGGCTAACCTCTCAGCCACTGCGGCCCCGTGCAAATAATAAAAAAAAATTATTGAGCACTTTGAGTACGGCCGACGTAAAATTACGTTGCCTAAATTTAACAGTTGTTTGAAGTTACCCGTAGCATTACGTCATCCGCATTCTTTGAAGACACTGGCGAGGAAATGTTACTTGGCAAGCAATTTTCATAAAGTTCTCTGCAAAGTCATGTTACGTCAGGGACATTGTAACGGATAAATTTCTTAGGTAAACAGGATGGATTGCTTGTTACTCTACGTAGTTAAGAACATTTGATTGGGACACTTTCAACGCGGCATTGTATTGGCAGAGAGCCGGCCAGTAATTAACTTTGTTAAGTATAGTGTGTGTCCTGTGTTGTGCGAACCAATTGGAAAGTTGTAAATGGGAATACAGATACCAACAGAACTGATAGGCAGGGCCAGTGACTTTTCGCGTAAAAATCGGAGCACACAGTATACTTCAATACTATATACCACCTCAGATGTTGTTATACCTCCGTTGGCTGCTGGTGCCGTGTCCGTCTTTGACCAAGCCACTCAGGACTAAGTAACTCCAACACTGAACCTTCGTGATTCGTGGGCAAACGGTTAACACTGGCCAGAACATTTTTTAGCCAATAAAAGAAGCTGGGTGATCCTACAGTGCTTTGGACTGTATCTTGTCTCGAAATCTTTTCGCTAAATATCACTGCCCCTACTGATAGTCGTGAATATACGCGACTCACTTCTAGCATGTCTAAATGAGAAGTAAATCTTCACCACAGCCATCGTGTCAAAGTGCGTGGTGATCTCGACGTGGTAGCGAAGTGGCTGCGCCTAGTGCATGAACGAGTCTGTCTGCCGTACAAAGTCTTGGCTGCACGCTCGGGAAAGACGACGTCGGAGCGGCAAATGGCGCGGTCAGCGGGCGGCATTACGTCCGAGCAATAAAACAGTCGCAAGCCGCTGCCCTGGAAAACCAGATTAGAGAGGGAACTCGTCGTAAATCGCGCCGCCGGCACAGAGAAACAGCGTCCAGAAATTACTAACACGCCGAGTGACTCGACCGCCGACCTTCCACAAATTACCTCTTTTCCGCCGGAGCAGTCGTCGGACCGAGGACGACGCAGATGTCGCCGCGGCGCAGAACAGCGACGTCAACAGAAACGAAACAGACCGAGTGTAGGGACCAAGGGCACCCGATTTTTTTTTGCTAAAAAGATTTCACGACTAGTTGGAATTTCGTAACTTGTTAAGCACAGATCCACTTTGGTGAATCGATGTTTGTACGTTTTACCCGTCTGTGCATTTATTTTGCGTTTGCATTAAGCACAGTTCATTGGACACGCCCTGGTGAAGTCTGAGCCAACAACGGACCTGTAAGAAAGCAAGCAATGTATCCCGTGTCACCTGGTCTTAGGTAAAACTGGCTCCACACTGGGTCAGCTGCAAATGAACATATAGAAGAGGCTTGAAAATACATGGTACAGAGCAGTCTGGTGTTCAGGTCGTTTAACATTTTGGGTGCTACCGACGTAATGTTAAGTCGCCTGGATTTAACTGAGTCGTAAGGAGTTTGCCGGAAGATTGTGACTTCCGTGTTGTCTGAAGACACGCGCGAAGAAATATCACTCCACCAGAAGTTTTCATATAGGGTCCTCTGCGGCGTAATATTACGCCAGCAACGCTCAAAAGTGTAAGTTACTCAAATGGATTGTACATTATTCTTGGTAGGAAATAACACTTGATTTGGCCAGTTCCAAGTCGGCATTGTATTGGTCGAGAGCCGACCAGTAATGAACGTTGTACAGTGTAGTAGGCATATCCGATGTTGTGTGAACCAATAGGACGATTGTAAATAGGAATACAAAGACCGGCAGTACTGATGGTTAGAGCCAGTGACTTTTCGCGTAAAATTCGGAGCATACAGTAGACTTCAATGCTATATACACACCTCAGCTGTTGTTATACCTCCATTGGCTGCTGGTGCCGTGTCCGTTTTTGACCAAGCCACTCAGGACTAAGTAACTCAAACACTGAACCTTCGTGATTCGTGCGCAAACTGTTGACACGGGTCAGAACAATTTTTTTAGCCAATCAAAGAAGCTGGAACACCCTACATTGCTTTGGACTGTATCCTGTCTCGACATCTTTTCGCGAAATATCACTGCCACCTACTGATGTTCATGCAACCGTGAATACATGTAACTCACTTCTATCTTGCCTTAACTCTGAGTAAACGTGCACCGCACTCGAGGTGTTGGAACGCGGAACTACCGTGTCCGTTACTGTGGAGTATCGGAGGTCAGTAACCTAAGTAAGCTGCAGCGTTAATACCCAGTCGTCGTGCTCTCCCGCCCTTATTACCTCGCATTATGAAAGGTTATTAATTTGCGAGGGTCTGGCGGAGGGAAGGTAAGGGTGGGTAGGGGCGAGGTTGGCGTGTGCTCCTGCTGTTACGGCAGGGCGTTAACGCCCTCCGGAGAGCCGTCGGCCCTCTCAGGCTAATTAGCGCCGGAGCTAACACGGCAACAATCTGATGTTTTCCGGCCACGAGCCAGCACACGGTCTTAACGCTAATTAATACACACGCCGGAGCTGAGTCGGGAACTTCGATCCCGCCGGGAGTAATTAGATGAAATCTGACTTCCAGTCAGTTGTCAGCGTGGCTGGTTGGTCACTCTTTTGCTCACGACTATTCACTAGGGACCTACGGTACTCTCGTTAATTTGTTTCTAAGATGATATGTGCTCTTTTGACTCATTCCATTGCTTCGAAACTTGTATGACACGCCCCAAGGTCGTAAAGGCAGTGTGGTTGATCAACCAATCTCCAGTAAAGCGGAGTCGCGGTGGCTGAGTGGTTAGCCTGCTCGCCTCCTGCCAAGGCGAACCGGGTTCGATCTCCGGCTGCGTCGCTCCCGGATTTTCGCGAGTGTGAATCGTGCCGGACGATGCCGCTGATCGGCGGGTTTTCTCGGGGATCTCCCGTCCCCTCCTCCCCCACACTATCATTCCGGCGCTGTTCCATTCTCACCTAATTTCACCCTCATCGGCTGTCAAAACCCCAACGTTAAGAGCCGCCCAAATCTCATCACTTACTCACGTCCCAAAGTCAGTTTTGGTCTTTGGTGAAGGCCGTCCGGTTGACAAACCAGTCTCCAGTGAAGCGATCACGGAGGTGAATGACGCCGTATGTTTGCCGGTAACCAATGATGTCGCAAATCCCGCTTGAGTTGACATAGTGTAGTGAAGACTATCACGATACCAAATTATACCGCCAATGTCCACTCTTTTTCAACGCAGCAGGAGCCAATAACGTCAATAGAGCAGGGATTATCCTTTCATGTGCACATTAACATGTTCAGTCCTAGGACGTGTTGCACATGAAGGATATTTATGGTCGTCACTGTACACAAAAGGTCATTTGTGTCCTGTGTTTTGAGCGTCTTTGTAGTGAGAAATCTAGTTGCCGCGTCTCTCGTTTGCGAATGGTCAATAGGCACGTTTATTTCCACTGTACAGGCTACGCAGTCAGGCAAAACTCCAAAACAGTCGTTTCTTTCAACCGGACGTGGCATCACTGCCATTAAAATTGTCGTTTATTTCAACCTTGTACAGCTACTCAGGCAGGTTTATGTAGCACAAAATCACACCACCTTTTGAGGAGGTGTAAATGGTGTAGTGCAATTTAAAAAAAGACGCTCGGATTTTAAATTTGTAACGTGTTTATTGATTCACTGAGGAAACATGACGAGACGAAACTCTTTAGTATTCATGTAGGTTATGGTTTAAGGAATTTCATTACGGAAGTAAAGAATAAAACATATTTTAAACAATATATAATTTTATATAACCTTTAATATTCTTTGTTGTTTTTTTTGATGAAAATACCACTACAAATTAACGTGAAATTATTTCGAATTTACTTACATACTTCGAGGAATATTTTACGTTAAATTTTCTGAACAAAAAATATAAAATTATAATGTTATGTTTGCGAGGCATTTCGAATCCTGTAAACATGGTGTTACAGATTAGACGCTAATGGCATTATTTACGAATTCTAAAAAAAAAAATTATCGCAACAAGCAAAATTCAACAAATTCACTTGTACTCTCGAAATAAAGAAATATCCGACACACAAAAATACGCGTCGTGAATTGTGCAACGAAATGGCGCTGAGAGCTGCACAAATGTCGTTCCTTCGAACTCTCCCCGTGTAACTGCACTATAGACTAAAAATGCGTCATTTTTAGTCTATGAACTGCACCGACCGGCCATAATTCAACTTCGTACGTCAACACTTGCAAATTTCCTTCGGCTATTGGCCACGTGCCTCCGTGAGAAGACATTTTACACTCGGCTGGTCCAATCAGACTTAAAGTTACCCCGACACCGAACGTCGGTGATTGGCCGGCAGAAAGGTAAGACTCGTGAAAGTTCGCATCCTCCAACCACGAAATTGTTTCTGAGCTATCGTGTTTTGCAGTACAACTCGTCCTGGAAACTTTTCGTGAAAAAACACGTGTCACTGCGTATAAGCAAATAACAGGGAGAATTTTACAGGTGTCTAAATGTGACCACAGAGATCTTAACGATACAGATGCGAAATGTTGACGTGGACCGCGTACCCGAGCCACACACGCCAGCAAAATGGCCACACACGCCAGCAATATAGCGGAACGTCTTTCGCCAATCATCTCCTGGGGACCATCTTGACAGTCGGTGATCCGACCAATTGTGGGAAAATTCCGTAACGTTGCGATGACCAATCAGACTTGTGTGGCCCGTTTTTATAACTCCGCACGGCCAATGAGCGATCGAGTTTGCTCACATCGAAGGAACCGCCACGACATCTTGCTGGGGCCGCGGTGGTGTAGTGGACAAACGACTCGCCTCCCCGCCTAAGCGAACTGGATTCTATTCCCGGCGGGGTTGATTTCGGATTTTCACACATAGGAATCGTGCCGGACGGTGCCGCTGGCCTGGTATCGCCCCCCTCCCCCTCCCAAGCAATCCGGCACTGCTCCATACTCACCTCACTTCGTCCTCATCGGCTCTCAATAATTCGATGTTAAGAGCCGCCCGAATATCTCCACTCCACATCATTTCGCTTCTGTATATTTACCTGTTCTGTGGTGTGACGAAACAGAGTACTGTATATGGTTCTGTTTGGATAACAACCACTGGGAGCGAGTGTATATCGGTTGCGTTACGTGTTGCTGGGTATGCAAATAAAAAAGATATTTTGTTTTATCGCAAAAAAAAAATTTAACGAAGGTGAAATATTTACCGGAACACGTTTTTCATTTCAGTCCACGAAATTAATACTCAGAATATTATATGATGTTTGATCACAACTTTAAACGAACCGTAATTTCACTAAACATGAAAATCTTCCAATTTTAGAAAACATAAACTTCTGTGAAGATATTCCCTTTTCATACACACACACACACACACACACACACACATATATATATACATATACATATATATGTACTAGATGTGCACGCGGCTCCGCTCGCGTGGACTACAGAATTATTGTGCTTGAGACGATGCTCTTGAAAGACTTGATTTTCGTTTGCTAGGCATTATTGTGAACTTTTAAAACTGCAATTGGTATGTCTTTTAACATAGGATGATTAAAGGAAATTACATACTGAGTCAATTTTTTGTGATATTTTCTCGCGATAAAAAGTAGCCAATAACACCCTTCAGCCCTCCAACTATCTCTGTGCAAGAAATTACGTCGATCTGTTGCTCGGTTGCGATGTTGCATTGTTATTACGTTTAAGTACGTTTATCTACAGGATAACTGAAAACTAAGATAATATAAAAGCATCAATATACCGATATTTTTCAGTTACATATCAATCGATAAGTTATTTTCCACATCGATATATCGAGCATTGACGGAGTATTGTACCCCGAGCGCTAATTTTACTAAAACAAATTCTCGAGGGAATGAGATATTTTTTCGGGATAAAAAGTAGCCTATGTCACTTCCCGGCCCTCCAACTATTTATGTGCAAGAAATTACGTCGATCTGTTGCTCGGTTGCGATGTTGCATTGTTATTACGCTTAAATACGTTTATCTACAGGATAACCGAAAACTTAGATAATCTAGAAACATCGATATACCTATATTTGTCAGTTACATATCAATCGATAAGTAATTTTCCATATCGATATATCGAGCATTGACGGAGTATTGTACCCCGAGCGCTAATTTTACTAAAACAAATTCTCGAGGGAATGAGATATTTTTTCGGGATAAAAAGTAGCCTATGTCACTTCCCGGCCCTCCAACTATTTATGTGCAAGAAATTACGTCGATCTGTTGCTCGGTTGCGATGTTGCATTGTTATTACGCTTAAATACGTTTATCTACAGGATAACCGAAAACTTAGATAATCTAGAAACATCGATATACCTATATTTGTCAGTTACATATCAATCGATAAGTAATTTTCCATATCGATATATCGAGCATTGACGGAGTATTGTACCCCGAGCGCTAATTTTACTAAAACAAATTCTCGAGGGAATGAGATATTTTTTCGGTATAAAAAGTAGCCTATGTCACTTCGCGGCCCTCCAACTATCTCTGTACAAAAAATCACGTCGATCCGTTGTTCCGTTGCGACGTGAAAGAAGGACAAACAAACAAACACACTTTCGCATATATATATATATATATGTAGGATAGGATGTATGCACACAATATGTTTTTTTCGTGCATACGATTCGAGCACCAGTAAGTATAACTACATTTTGTTAGCCAGTTCAATTACGGCTGAATAAAAAACGTTACTTCGAAATCAAATTTCCCATAATCAACATTCAATCCTGAGGATGAAAATAAATATTTTCTATGCGTAAAAATATTGCAATTGGGGGGAAAAAATCTACAACGATGTTAATAATTCACCGCGTCATAATGGAAGACACACGGCGCGGGTTGAAAGGCGCCTTTTCAAATCTGCAAGATGTCCGAAATTTGACGTTTACACTCTTTGAACGGGAAAAAACAGAGAAGCAATTAAAGACGACTGATTGCGTATGACGCTGTTGGTTGTGTGCGAATGTTGATAAGAGTTACAAATGTTCACATGTCCGCCATCGGCATCAAGACATCGTTTGCAACGCTGTGTAGAATAGAACGACAAAGAGTAGCTACGGTTTCCGTTGGAGTTGTTTGGCAGGCGGTCAAAGTCGCGTCTGTCAAGTATGGTAGGGGTTGACTACGAGAAAACTCCTCAGCTCCTCAACTCCTCATTGCCCAAAAAATGAGTCATTTAGCCACATTGTGGGATCGTTGAAACAAATTTGAAAAAATTATATTTTGAGGGAAATTAGGGAAATTTTTAGGTAAAAAGAGAAATTTATAGGGAAAAAGGGATATTTTGACGTTGTTTTGGCGGGGAAAGGGACATTTCGAGGGAAAAACGGCGGCGGAATGCAAGAGCAGGAGGTTTCTGCGGCATGTGTCCCTAGGATGCCTCAGACGTCCCCGCTTATGCGCCTTCCAACACATGTTCCATCCAGGAGCGATCGCACGCTTCGATGGTAATACGGCGGTGAACCGTCCTGCTGTAAAAAGAAAATACTCCGTCACCTGTTCAGAGTTGGTGAACAGCTAGCACAGTGTTTTCCTGCGACACTCAGTAAGAGTGAAGATATTTTGGGCGGCTCGTAACCACCGTGTTCTTGAGAGCCGATGAGGGTGAAGCAAGGTGAGTATGGAGCAGCGCCGGAATGAAGGAGCGGGGTAACGGGAGATTCCCGAGAAAACTCCGTCCACGATTCCCACATTCAAAACTCCGGAGTGACACGGCCGGGGATTGAACCCGGTTCGCCCAGGTGAGAGGCGAGCAGGGTAACCGCTCAGCCACCACGGCCCCTGACAATCAGTAGGGAGAGAGAAATTTCGCGTTTTTAAAACTACGTGTACGCTAGATTCCAATGTACTATATATATTATCTAGCCTCGGCTTTCAGTTGTCTACTGCCTAGTGTATAGCCAGCTTTGTCTCAGACCAGGATGCAACTGTTTCGGAGCTTGTTTTGCAGATCTGTTATTGGCTCAGAGTTCACGTGGGTGTGTCTTATAAACTGTGGTCCAATTGCAAACAAAATTAGAACGTAAATTTTTATCTGTTTTAAGTCTAGCTTGTCGTAAAATGAATTCACGAGAATATCCACTCTCTAACAATCTGTGAGTTGCTGTCTAGTTGCATTTCAAAGCAATTTTAGTTCAGTTCAACTGTCACGATTGAATGGCTGTACTAAGTCGCTTCTTAGGCCCACACCCTCGAATCAAAAGCCCTTGGTACAGGAGTATTGTAACGCTAATTAGTCCGAACAGATACCACGCCCTCACTGAGAAAAAAGTTTTGTTGGACGCAACCAAAGTAATTTCTTGTATAGTGGCAATGAAATATTTTGTTGTTGAAAACAACTTATTTTGTTGTTCTTACATGCTTCCCCCAAACAAAGGTTTGGTCGGTGCAACTAAAAATTTGTTTGAAACATAGCTTGTCCTCAGATTAATTTCCTCGCTTTTCTTGTACCTGGCAATAACGAACGAAGATCTTCAGTTTGTGTGCACGGGATGTTGAAATCTGCAAACCTTACGACGAGGTGAGTTGGAAGCTCATGTCGGTTGCGCGGTTTTTCCGCCAAGCTCCTTGGTTTTAAGGGACGGCACAATTGGAGGATATTGGGTGCACGTTCAAGGACAGACAGACCAACTCTCCAGAACAAAGGGTTACGGAGAGGCCTTCTGTCGCTTGGCCCTTGACCCGGGTGGGGCTCCAGGAGGTGATGGAACACCTCGTCTTCGGCGGTCACGTGTCGGCAACGAACTACGGACGACGAGGGAAGAAGTTGGGGGCGTGCAGGCGTGCCAACCCTTCCTCCGAGAGAGCAATATCGCCGCGAGGGAGGTCGTTTCCAGCGCTTTACGAACAGACGTACCTCGACGCGCAGAGGAATAGAGTCCCCCCTCCCCGTCTTGTCGCTCTTTCTCATTTTCACGACGTTCAACTCGCGATTTGCAGCACCAGGCGTGGCAGCGAACTCCTCCCGTTTGGTGGCCGCGGTGACTGAGCGNGTGAACTCCTCCCGTTTGGTAGCCGTGGTGACTGAGCGGATAGACTGCTCGCCTCCCACCAGGACGAACCTGGTTCAATCCCTGGGCCGGGTCAATTCCGGATTTTCGCATGTGGGAATCGTGCCGGACGATGCCGCTGGCCGGCGGGGTTTACCGGGGATGATCCGTTTGCTCCCGTCCCTTCATTCCGGCGCTGCTCCATACTCACGTCGATCACCCTCATCGTCTCTCAAGATCTCGCTGTTAAGAGACGCCCAAATCTCTTCACTCACTCACTCATTCACTCGTTCTCCCGTAGAGGGAGATGTTTGTGGAGGTTAGCGACGCCAAAGTTGGTCGGAACCGAGGACACGACGTGGGAACGGAGGCGACGTCGCGAACAAGGCAACTAGGCAGGATGTTACCGCGATGGTTTGCCATTGCCTTCCGCGGGATGGATGAGATGGAGCGAGATGAGAATGGAGCAGCGCCGGAATGCAAAGGCGGATAGAAACTGAAGATCCTCGAGAAAACCCGCCTACCAGCGGCATCGTCCTGCACGATTCCCACGTGCCAAAATCCTGGTGCGACCCATATGGGACTCGAACCCGTTTCGCCTAGATGGGAGTCGAGTTGTCTTGACAGTTACACCATCGTGGACCCGCGGATTACAAAGAAGCAACGGGAAGACAGGCGAGATATTCTGTACAGACAGTGTATAATTTCATCCCATACTTTCTCCTTAGCCGTGAGTAACCTTGTAGCTCATTAATCCATAGTTCAAGACAGTTTTTGAGGGGGTACATTTAGCCCTTTCGTTCCAAAATTAATTTATGATTTCCAGTGTTTCAAATAGGAAATTTTTTGACGCGTGCTGTTCTGAAGTTGGCAAATAACTTGTTTCGTTATCACAACCAATAAGCTAGTATATTTGTGTTCGGTGACAGTGATATGAAACAGTCATAACTTAGCGCAGTAGCACGGTTTATGAATCAGCAACCAATAGGGACGGTCATTGGGCACTGGAGCCTCGCAGAGTACAGTACCGGTCAAATATAACCTTCCTGTGCAACATGCAGACGATTGTCTACAGTGGGTATAACATTGTTAATCCGTTCAGTCTGAGTGTCCACGGTCGAGGACATGTTGCACGTGAAGAATATTTATGATTGGCACTGTACACGAAAATAAATCAGTGGTCTGTATTTTGAGCGTCTTGCTTGTGAGAGATCTGATTTATTTAAGTTTCTGAATCTCTCGTCTGCGAATGCTGCCACCTACAAGAAAGCAGCGCGTTGTTCACTAGTTGCGAGAAGCACACTCGACACAAGTACAGTGCCCATCATAAAATTAATCGATTCCAAAACTTCAGCTCGAAAATTAAATTGTGGCAGAAAGAGTAAACTCTTTCTGTCAGTTTCCAGTACATAGGACGTTGCATAGGAAGTATTTAATAAGTAGGACCTGCAAAATTCGCGTTCATTGGAGGCTGCAGACTAATCTTCGAGATGTTTTATTCTTGTTTGGCTTTTACCATTGGCCGACAACTTGCAAGTTGCAAGTCCCGAAAACGTTTTTAGCCAAATGAGTAAAGTCTCGTCGGTTGAGCAACCAATCTCCAATATAGAGGTCGCATCTAAACAACGCCGAATATTTGCCAGTAGCCAATGAAATCACCGAATTCCTCTCAAGTCGGTTTAAGGCAGTGATGTCTAACATGTTACTAAATAATTACGCAATTTTGGCAAAGTCTCAGTAATAACACTTTCACCCTTAACACTTTTACTGACCTTAAAGATATTATATAATAACGGCATTGATATTTACCGTTATAGGAACGACAAATCTGTCGATCTCTACTTTCCCACTTAGCACCAGCCTATTGGTAGGGCCAGTGACTTTTCGCGTAAAAATCGGAGCACACAGTAGACTTGAATGCTATATACACACCTCAGCTGTTGTTATACCTCCACTGGCTGCTGGTGCCGTGTCCGTCTTTGACCAAGCCACTCAGGACTAAGTAACTCCGACACTGAACCTTCGTGATCCGTGCGCAAACGGTTAACAGAGGCCAGAACATTTTATAGCCAATCAAAGAGGCTGGACGACTCTACAGTGCTTTGAACTCTATCTTGTCTCGAAATCTTTTCGCAAAATATCACTGCCCCTACCTATTGGTTTACGCCACGTTTGACGTCCTTACTACACCAAGTGAAGTTTATTACTGGCTGGTTGGCAGGCAATAGAATGCCGATTTGATTGTCCCACAATGGGCGTAAAATAACTTATAAGAAAATTAAAGTTAAAAAATGTAGTTGCGTAACTGCCCCATATGTAGGGACAGACGTTTCTCGCGAAAAGGTTTCAGACCAGTTGTACTCCAAAACACTTTCGTTCATATGCACTTTCGTGGTTGGATGATTTTAAATGTCACGTGCCTCAAGTGTCTGCCAGTGAATCATTGACGTTCAGTATCGGAGTACTTTATTCTGATTGGCCCAGTCAAATATAATGTCTTTTCTCATAGACACGCGGCCAATAACGAAAGGAAGTTGTGGTTGTGGACATATGATATTGAAGTCTAGCATGGCCATAAACACACCTGTCCCTGCCTATATGTAGGGGCAGTGATATTTCGTGAAAAGATTTCGAGACAAGATGCAGTCCAAAGCACTGTAGAGTCGTACAGCTTCTCTGATTGGCTAAAAAATGTTCTGATAGGTGTTAGCCGTTTGCGCACGAATCACGAAGGTTCAGTATCGGAGTTACTTAGTTCTGAGTGGCTTGGCCAAAGACGGACACGGCACCAGCAGCCAATGGAGGTATGACAACAGCTGAGGTGTGTATATAGTGTTGAAGTCTACTGTGTGCTCCGATTTTTACGCGAAAAATCACTGGTCCTACCTGTATGACATATTGGCACCGTGTTTAACACGTTAACTCTACTAGTCGGGTCGTCTAGTGTATAAGACGTCGCATAGGAAAACTGGAGGGGAGGGGAGAGGTGTCGATGTAGGTGAAGCGAGTTATGGAGCGGCGTGGCGTCGGAATGCAAGGGGCAAGGGTGGGGGAAACGGAAGATCGCCGAGAAAAACCGCTGGCCAGCGGATTCGTCCTGCACGATTCCCATGTGCGAAAACCCGCCGAGGAAAAGAACCCGGTTCGCCTTCGTGGGAGGCAACCGCTCTAGCCACTGCTCCACCACGGCCCGTTGAATAGGAAGAGTTGTTGATTACGTGCCTATTCGCATCAGAAAACCGAAGCCAATAAGTATGGCGGCCTTACGTTTCACGAAGAGATCTACGTGCAGGATTGATTTCAGACGCTCTGCGCAAACCTGAAGCTCTTCTTGGGTTATTGGCCTCATGTCTTTGTAAGAAGCCAGTTTCTTATTTAACCGGGTCAAATTAAAACTTTTGACCTGTGGCGAAATTTCGTATCGAAATCACAGCTCAGAACAGGCTTGACGTGAGGTGTGCATATGTGCCAGTGAAGATGGCCACCTGTTTTTCGCGAAAATATTTACGCCAAGGGTGGGCCCCAATGTCCTGTGGCATACGTACAGTTATCCTTTGGTTATCTGCCACGTGTCTTTTAAGGAGACATTTCCTTACCTGACTGGGCCTATCAGAATGGAGCAGCCCCCCCCCCCCNAGACACTGAGAGTCCATGATTCCGGCCAGACACCTGCGATGCGCGACAATTAGAACCATACATCTCGAAAGTGGATTTCAGCTTTAGTGTTTTGGAGTACAAGTAATCCTGAAATCTTTTCGCGAAAAAACAGGTGGCCCTTTTCATTAGCTGTCTAAGTGTGCTGTTGTCATTTCTTTACTTCCCTTGTCCACACAGAACCAACCAGTCTCGCCAAAAAGCGTCTGTTATTGGTCTGCTGTGTTAGAGGGCGTTGCTATCTTGATGTGCACCAGCAACAAATTAGCGAATCTAGCGAATAGTATTTATCTGTTCCTAATGCCCAGTCTCGTATTTCATGATTGGATCTGTTCCTTTCAGCCACACGATATATTTGCAGGACATATTACTAGAGCTGGTGGCAAATCGCGAACATTTTTTGAAACCATATATATGCTTATTAACACTATTACTAGTTTATTATTTCATGATTGGATGAACAAGGTTTTGACTCGGCTAAGTTGTGTGCAGACCAATCACGAACGTTCTTCCATATAGTATCGTCATTGGTCCAGTGAAATGGGGTAGTAAATTAATACAGGCATGACAGCCAATAAGTAGATGAAACTGTCGGACTTGTGCACAGTATGTTGAATCCTAGCAAACAGTAAACTTTTCTCGTGATAAACCACCATCTCTACATATTACCTATTTAACGTATGCTCATGTCTTGTTGAGGTTTCATAACTAGGGACACCCGATTTTCGCGAAAAGATTTTATGACTTGTTGAATTTCATAACACGTTAGCTCAGATCCACTTTCGTGATTGGATGATTTACGATTTACTCGTCTCGGTCTCTGATAACGAATCATAAGTGTACACTATCGGGATAACCTAATTCTGATTGGCCAGTCAAGTAAAGAACGTCTCGTGACAAAAATTGGAATTGAAGAGGACTTATTAACGTCCCTCGGTGTTATTCCTGAAGGCTTATAAACTAACGTATGACCTAATTTGAACTAAAACCCATGCCTTGCATAGGATTCTAACCCAGAACCTCCTGCACCCCAGACCGGCGGCGCACCAACCAACAGGTCTACGGGTGGCCTGCAACATGCTAGAAATCACAGACCTGTATACACTCGAGCCACGTTCATTAGTTTAAGGGTAGCTGCCGCGGTGCGTAACATTTGCACTGTGTTGCTAATCCCTCGGTTGAAATATTGCATCCTGTTTATTACTGGCCGTGTACTCATGCAAAGTATCATTAACTGCAGTCTATTAACACTACAAGACAAATAAACGTGCTTGAAGTCTACCTTACCATGGGATAAATACGCGAAATACCTGGGACACCACTTATGAATAGGGACAGTGATATTTCGCGAAAATATTTCGAGACAAGATACAGTCCAAAGCACTGTGGGGTCGTCCAGCTTCTTTGATTNAGTGATATTTCGCGAAAATATTTCGAGACAAGATACAGTCCAAAGCACTGTGGGGTCGTCCAGCTTCTTTGATTGGATAAAAAATGTTCTCACCCGTGTCAACAGTTTGCGCACGAATCACGAAGGTTCAGTGTCGGAGTTACTTAGTCCTGAGTGGCTTAGTCGAAGACGTACACGGCACCAGTAGCCAATGGAGGTATAACAACAGCTGAGGTGTGTATATAGCATTTAAGTCTACTGTGTGCTCCGATTTTTACGCGAAAAGTCACTGGCCCTACTTATGAATATTTGCATTTAGAATTCTGGTCTTCTAATGAACGTTTGTAGTACTAAATTCCGCGTAAGTTTGTATTTTTAGTTGAGCTTTAACTTCCTGAGGTTTTGATTTTTTTTTNCGTTTGTAGTACTAAATTCCGCGTAAGTTTGTATTTTTAGTTGAGCTTTAACTTCCTGAGGTTTTGATTTTTTTTTCTCCAAAATATTTACATTTTCTGGAATGTAAAATGTAGAACATAAATGTAATATATATTCCAAAAATTTTTTTCAAAATTATCTTTTTTACTCGTTCTGATACGCGGGAAATATAACTCTATTTCGTCCTCTCCCATTCCAGCAACGTTAAAAAGAAATATGAAAAAAAAAAAAACTTGAAGAAAATATAGACTGTACTTCATGATAAAATCCACCAGCGTTGCACAGAAATTATTTTCCAGTGAAGTAGGCAACGATATATATATTTTTTTTTTTACTTGTGGGAAAATACGCCCTCCTGTATATGTGGTTATTCGTAAGGGTTCTCGAAATGTGTGTGTGTGTGTGTGTATACGCCTGCATACATATCGAAGATACACAAATTCCGGCTTACTCTCCCTAGCCGCGGCTTATCTCCATCATCCTCTCTGCTGGCGGAAATAAGGATGCCCGTCATATTTCCTCTCCCCCTTCCCCGCTCCATCAGCACTCCACAAATCCTTAGAAGGATTCCTCGGGCTCGCGAAGTCCTGATTGGACGGCTTGGTGTGACATGTCCACTTCCCCCGGAAGTCTTCGCCCCTGGAAAAACTCCTCAGTGATGCTCACGGAGAACTTTTCCCCTGCCGTATTGAATTCTTGGTTTTTTATAGCTTGTTTATGTATTTAAAAAAGAATATCCAGAAAGTATCCCTACACCCAACTAGCTAATGACTTTATAGTTCATTTACGGTTACTTCACACTTTTCTGAAGCCCTGCTGAAGTTCCACTTCCAGGATATTCCTCCGCCTCGTGCAAAGAAAACTTAACCGAGTCTAGATAATTACACCAGAGGGACAACGCACCTCAGTCGTGCGCACATAGTGTAATAATATTTTGCATAAGAACTATTTCTTACTAGACATTACCAACATGCTTATTTTCTCACTGTTTCTATTCACGTTTATAATAAATGAAATAATGTAATTTAAAAATTAAATAATACTATTAAAATTTCAATTTAACTGAAAATAAGAGGTTTTATGTAAGCACAATTATAAAAAGCTTGTGTTGCATGACATGTTTAGGATACAACCAGACATGGCATACGTGGGGGTGATTTTTCGAAGGTTTGATTCAAAAAGCGTGGAGTAACGGATTATACCCAGCAGTACAGACATGACGAGTTAACTACGAACTCGTATTTACGTCAATATTGATTTGTAAAATTTGGCAGAATTAATAGTGTGAAGTAACTATGAAATGGTAGAGACCTGAAAAATACGCGGATTAATTTTGGGGCAAGCTAGAATTGGAAAACTTTTACATTTGTGTCACCTTTTCCATTGGTCCTCGCGTTGTTTAACACCGCCTGGAGAACCCTGGGCCAATGAGAGACCAACAACGAAATGCACGCCCAATCGTCGCTCTGTACTGTGGGAGCAAGTGACCAATGGGCAATCGGTATCTGCTCGATTGCACATAAGACCGTGGAGTGTAGCCTGGAGGACGTTGAACTCGCGACTTTTTCAGGTCTCTATTAATTGGTAGTTCATTCGTTATGTATGTACTGTTGCGTAAAGCTGGGTACAGGGGAACTGTGGTAATTTTTTTTTTTTTTTTTAGAAATAGGAACAAGCTAGAAAAACCAAGAATGCAATATGGCGGAGGCAGATTCCCCTTGGCCGACAAGCGTGGCTGGAATTCGCTATACATGCTACTTTTTTCGCTTGTATAAGGATTGTTCGCGTGATATACTATTTCTGCTTCTTCTACTCTCGAGAGAATATCAGATTTTCTCAAAGAGCATAAAAGGAGCAAAATAAACTGCTGCTCTTGACCTAACAACGAAAATGACAAAGAGCAAAATTCTGTTTTTAGTTTTTAAAAAGGCGCGAATACGAGAGGTTAGGGACATTGTATAGACGTTATTTGATTAAAATATTTCGTCTGATGACGAAGAAGGCAATGGATAAGTTTATCATGTTCACGTAACTGCAATTAACAATGCCAGTGACTTTCTCTGGGAACAACTTTCACTTTTATTGAGTAACAAAACATCCTTCTACTCACAGGTTCTTAAGGCCCGAAGGCCGGCACACCCTCCATCCTCCCGCACTGCAACTGTACTCTGGTGAGTAAGACAGTGCGTGGCACTGTCTCCTCTTGCTCTCTTCGGGCCATCCACTTAACTGACTTGCCGTTACTCGGTATTCTACCGGTTTTCTCTAGAAAAACCTGTCCTCGCCAATCTAAAGTACTCCGACTTTTACTCATTAAAGCCTTTACCTGAGTTGGGATAGTACCCAGTAGTCTTTAAGCCCTGTTCCATTTGTCAAAATCTTCAAGTCTCCTTCCAATTTTGGTTGCAAACTCATTCCACTTTCTATGCAGTTGTTTGTCTTCCATTATAGAATTAACTTCCAAGTGAATGCCCATTTCTT
>NQII01001100.1:561842-574905 GCA_002778355.1 Clitarchus hookeri | reverse complement strand
TTTCTTCTTAGGTTGGTTTGTTCTATTTTTGTTGTGCATCTGCACGCGCTCCTAACTCCGTACAGTTAATTACTACGTGACAATTCTCCTTAATTATGTTGGTATCTGAGTAAAATGTGATGTACTCATATCTGACTTTCATTCACATTGTCCGTCTTCCTTCAGCTGTGATGCTCTCATTTGTCCAATATCACATTTCCGTNCATATCTGACTTTCATTCACATTGTCCGTCTTCCTTCAGCTGTGATGCTCTCATTTGTCCAATATCACATTTCCGTGCTCCTTGACCCATTAAGGTAAACGCTACACTGCTATAAGGAAGCGGTCCCATCATGATGAGTCACGGCGCGTGTTGCTAGCTTACAGCTGTGAGTACAGATCCACTGCCCCAACTGCCCCATACTACCGGCCTACTTAACTTAATCATATTTGCAATTTATTTCTTGGCGTTTCTGTGTTACTACATTTGAATATTCTATATCACTGAATTCCTCTTTATGTGTTCTTTCAGATGCCGTCGAAATAAATGTTTGTTTCCAGGGGATAAATCATATAAGGTTTTATTATTTATATCTGTACACGTGNCAGATGCCGTCGAAATAAATGTTTGTTTCCAGGGGATAAATCATATAAGGTTTTATTATTTATATCTGTACACGTGTTACGAATAGTCACTTTGCAGTAAATTACTTGCCCCCATAAGTAATTTCATTTAGCGAAAACAGCATTTCGTGATCTGCAACCGTTCCGGAAATTTTGGGGTGTCCACGTTAGNATAAGTAATTTCATTTAGCGAAAACAGCATTTCGTGATCTGCAACCGTTCCGGAAATTTTGGGGTGTCCACGTTAGGCAGACCATCCTGTTTATAATATGGGGTCTTCTCAGCAATCAAACTCATCCTAATTTACCAAATGGTTTAGGAGTTTTTCGACACGTTTTGAATAAATATACATAATCTGAAGGAGGTTTCCATTGTTTCCTTTTTAATCACTTTAGTGCAATACAGACTAAAGTTCCTGTCACACTGACAGTATAAATATCCCCTCAATGGAAAAAAATTTGATGTATTTCAACATTCAACTTTTTAGAGAGCCAACAGAAAATATGCACCATTGTAAGGTTTTTATTTTGACCCCCACATTAGTCTTGAAAAATACTTAAAAATNGAGCCAACAGAAAATATGCACCATTGTAAGGTTTTTATTTTGACCCCCACATTAGTCTTGAAAAATACTTAAAAATTTCACATTTGGAGTAATAATGCTTTAAACAAAGTGGTACAACGAAGAGGAAATGGCATATGCATTTTTCTTCCCTTCATTTTTTAAATACCAATACAGTGCACTCATTCTCTCATTATGCAAATGGACGTTGGAAACATACAACCAAATTAAACGTTTATAGAACTCACTCGTTACATTCCGCTTAGAAAGTGCAAGATTTTAGGCAAAAACAAACTCAATCACTAAATGCATTGGTTGATTATTTTATGCTTCATGCCTTGATACCGTTTTACTCGACATTTGTGTAATATGAAAAAACCTTGAAAGTCATCATTTTGTCGGAGTTTTAACTTTACCGAGCATTCTGTTTACAAGTGACAAACATCTGTTTGAGGTCTACGGAAACTATAATTTGATTGGGTTCTGAAAAATGTATGATAAGTGACATATTTCATAGTAAAGATCTTTCCTGTTTCACCTCTAAAATAATCTTTAAAGTATTTCAATAGTTTTTAACTAACCTGGTAGCGTTAGTAAAGTACAGCTTTATTGTTTCCTTTGCACAGTAGTAGGATTAATCATGTGGAATGGTGGATAACGTGCTATTTGACCAATTCCTAAATATTTTGCATGTCGTATTTGGACGATTAACATTTTCTATTTCATTATTGTTAGTACAATCGCTAATTTCACTTTACGACATTTTAAACACTTTTGTTTCCCATTAACAGACAGTACACAGCCGCTTCGCACATAAATAACCTAAACATAGTTGAAAGTAAGCGCTTTGAGTTTTATTTGCAAAAAAGGGACCTGTTTTTACTTGTTCAAAGATTAATATCTTGCTCGAGGATTCAAAAATCGAAAATAATAATAATAATAATAAAATGTGAGAACTAGTGGAGGCTAGAAAAACTAAAATACGCGTTTTACTAAAATAAAAAAAATCAAGAATAGGCCCTTTTTTCCTCCAGCTACTCAATTTATAGATATAGAATGTGAAAGAGATAGGGAGGGTGAATTCTGCAGTGATCGGCAATTTTCTATGTACATTTCCAATAAAAAAATTAAAATAATAAAAAAATTGTTATTAGTCGATTTTTATATTTTAATAAATGCAATGTATCGATATTAAAATTAATGTATAAAACGTATCTAATAATAATGCAATTATTGTTGCCCCCACTATTACCTGCATAAAATTTCATTTGCTTAAAAAAACNAAATTAAAATAATAAAAAAATTGTTATTAGTCGATTTTTATATTTTAATAAATGCAATGTATCGATATTAATATTAATGTATAAAACGTATCTAATAATAATGCAATTATTGTTGCCCCCACTATTACCTGCATAAGTTTTCATTTGCTTAAAAAAATGAAAAAAAATCCCATTCCAGTTACTTCAAATTTTGTAAGTACCCTATTAAAACGCCTTCTTTGCTGGAACACGTAATTTGTTGCAGCAAAGAAAAATTTGTTTAAATATGAACCACTGCAAAGTAGCCTTGTCACAAACATAATTTTTGTGTGATCTGTATAGTAATTAATGACTATGAAAACCTTGCATTGTCTTTACAGTGGTTCATCAGACGCTTTTCTGATGTCAGTCGCACTGTAAAGAAAATTTGTGCTCTGACAAACAAACGTAATTAAAAAAGAGAGATAAAGAGCAGATATAACAATATAATACTAACAACAGAACCAGGGCACTACGAGATTCAAACTGACACACTCTATGTGTTCTTAACCTAACGCCCTGCACCACACGTCCACTTTGTCCTCTTGTGTTCGGTTCACTTTTGATAGTCATATAATTTTAGGTAGTAACATGGGCCAGAATACAATGCAATCTCTTGGGAATAATTGAGATTAGTGGTGTGGAGAATTACCGAACTTCAGANGAGCCAACAGAAAATATGCACCATTGTAAGGTTTTTATTTTGACCCCCACATTAGTCTTGAAAAATACTTAAAAATGTCACATTTGGAGTAATAATTCTTTAAACAAAGTGGTACAACGAAGAGGAAATGGCATATGCATTTTTCTTCCCTTCGTTTTTTAAATACCAGTACAGTGCACTCATTCTCTCATTATGCAAATGGACGTTGGAAACATACAACCAAATTAAACGTTTATAGAACTCACTCGTTACATTCCGCTTAGAAAGTGCAAGATTTTAGGCAAAAACAAACTCAATCACTAAATGCATTGGTTGATTATTTTATGCTTCATGCCTTGATACCGTTTTACTCGACATTTGTGTAATATGAAAAAACCTTGAAAGTCATCATTTTGTCGGAGTTTTAACTTTACCGAGCATTCTGTTTACAAGTGACAAACAACTGTTTGAGGTCTACGGAAACTATAATTTGATTGGGTTCTGAAAAATGTATGATAAGTGACATATTTCATAGTAAAGATCATTCCTGTTTCACCTCTAAAATAATCTTTAAAGTATTTCAATAGTTTTTAACTAACCTGGTAGCGTTAGTAAAGTACAGCTTTATTGTTTCCTTTGCACAGTAGTAGGATTAATCATGTGGAATGGTGGATAACGTGCTATTTGACCAATTCCTAAATATTTTGCATGTCGTATTTGGACGATTAACATTTTCAATTTCATTATTGTTAGTACAATCGCTAATTTCACTTTACGACATTTTAAACACTTTTGTTTCCCATTAACAGACAGTACACAGCCGCTTCGCACATAAATAACCTAAACATAGTTGAAAGTAAGCGCTTTGAGTTTTATTTGCAAAAAAGGGACCTTTTTTTACTTGTTCAAAGATTAATATCTTGCTCGAGGATTCAAAAATCGAAAAAAATAATAATAATAAAAAAATGTGAGAACTAGTGGAGGCTAGAAAAACTAAAATACGCGTTTTACTAAAATAAAAAAAAAATCAAGAATAGGCCCTTTTTGCCTCCAGCTACTCAATTTATAGATATAGAATGTGAAAGAGATAGGGAGGGTGAATTCTGCAGTGATCGGCAATTTTCTATGTACATTTCCAATAAAAAAATTAAAATAATAAAAAAATTGTTATTAGTCGATTTTTATATTTTAATAAATGCAATGTATCGATATTAAAATTAATGTATAAAACGTATCTAATAATAATGCAATTATTGTTGCCCCCACTATTACCTGCATAAGTTTTCATTTGCTTAAAAAAATGAAAAAAAATCCCATTCCAGTTACTTCAAATTTTGTAAGTACCCTATTAAAACGCCTTCTTTGCTGGAACACGTAATTTGTTGCAGCAAAGAAAAATTTGTTTAAATATGAACCACTGCAAAGTAGCCTTGTCACAAACATAATTTTTGTGTGATCTGTATAGTAATTAATGACTATGAAAACCTTGCATTGTCTTTACAGTGGTTCATCAGACGCTTTTCTGATGTCAGTCGCACTGTAAAGAAAATTTGTGCTCTGACAAACAAACGTAATTAAAAATGAGAGATAAGTAGCAGATATAACAATATAATACTAACAACAGAACCAGGGCACTACGAGATTCAAACTGACACACTCTATGTGTTCTTAACCTAACGCCCTGCACCACACGTCCACTTTGTCCTCTTGCGTTCGGTTCACTTTTGATAGTCATATAATTTTAGGTAGCAACATGGGCCAGAATACAATGCAATCTCTTGGGAATAATTGAGATTAGTGGTGTGGAGAATTACCGAACTTCAGANTAACATGGGCCAGAATACAATGCAATCTCTTGGGAATAATTGAGATTAGTGGTGTGGAGAATTACCGAACTTCAGAATGACATTAAACGTCTGCAGGAGGACTATACATTTGCTCACCTGCAGTTTCGTTACTGCAGAGTATAGGTACTTGTTGGTTTATGAACGTTTGTTTGGGACAATAGTTACGTACTGAAAACTGAACTGTGTAAGACAGAAAACCTTTAAACCGTTTCCTTTAGTACAAAGTAATATTAATATTAATGTTTATTTCTTTCCTATAAAGACAGGTAATTATTGCCATAAAACTAAAACGTACAAAGAAAACCTTTATTAGCAGCAAACTTATGTTTCTGAAATATTATCTTTGAATTAAAACTGCATTGTGTTGGTGTAAACAAAACAGCCTCAAAGAAATGGTTTTCTTTTCCTTACAGAAAACCATGTATGGATTTTTTTAGAGTATATTGATTAAATAAATTAAATAAATTCTATCTGCAAAGGTAGCAAAAATATTACAACATATATGTTAACCACACTGTAAATCATTTTTTTGAGGAAAATTCCCCTAGATGTAGTGGAAGCGAATTACGCTTAAAGTAAAGTAAATTCAGAGTACAAATGTCGGGTTAATTTACATGGCGTATAAAATATTTTTCCTTGAAGGTAGCGAAAATTACGTTACAAATATAAAGGCAAACTAGATTACAGGAAAGGGAAATTTCGTAAAAGGTATGGAAAAATTATACTACCAAAAAACGCGTGGAAACGATTTTACAAAATACGTATTATCTAACACAATTACTTTCCTCCCAACTTATTACCCGAAATATTTCTGGTCGTTTTGGAGTGAGTTGGTCCCAAACCAACGTACTTTGACTTCTAGGCGAGTGCGCTAACTGATACACCACGGCACTAAATGTTTGTGAATATTGTAAACCATATACTTTAGTAAACATAACTTTTTAAGCGTGTTAATGTACTACTAAAGAATAGTGTCAGAACAAGTAAATAGCATTGATCGAACTAGCCTTCAAGTCTTAAATTTTTTAAGTCTACAGAATTTTTATAACAAATTAATTTTTACACATTAAATTTTTAGGGGGAGAGCGGCTAAATTTGGAATTGTATGTGTTAAAGAGTGTTTGAAATTTAAATACCATTTTAAAATTGTATTAAGCTACATCAGATTTCTAGAACTAATTATATGATTTGGTTGAAATAAATACAAAATTTGTACCATCTACAGAATTAACTTAGTTTACTAGCGTGACGCTACAAATACTTTCCCATGATTTTTAGTTACTCCGTACATTGAATCCCGTTTATTACGTAAAGATACACGTGTAAAAAATATACCAACATATCGAGTTTTGAACTAGCGAACTCAAAAGACTGATCAAATACACCTTCGTAGGCCAAATGGGTGCAAGTTAGTAGCCCTTAAATCAGTAGCCCTTGAATCAGTAGCCCTAAATATGTTTTAGTGCTAGTGACTAGGGCTACTGACTTTTGGGCTAATGAGTTTAGGGCTAGTGACTTTAAGGCTATTGACTTTAGGTATAGTGCTTTTTAGGGTTAGTGTCTTTAAGGCTAGAGCCGGTTCGACCTGTGACATTTTAAAATCTCTTTATAACATAATAGAAATTTGGCGTTTTTCGGGTGAGCACGTGAGGTTTTGCAAGAAGTTTATTTGGGCCAAACCAGATGGCTCTGGCTGTAGGTTCAGAAATATTTTATAATAAGTGAAACGTTATATTCTTACTGCTGTAAGACTTACGTTAGGCAAGGAATATTCTGCTATACTTACCAGATCTAAGACAATTTTCTCAGTGATATGTATGCGTGATCACGATAATAAATAACAATTATTATTTCATGCAGAACTTCGACTGGCTCAGTAATTAGAAACTAATTTTCCACTCTTGACCAAGCTACTTAACCTCAGTTTCTATCAGACAGTTCATATATTTTACAGACTGGCCGTGGGCTTACGTTGATTTTTTTAAAATTCCAAATATCATGAAGATTGCGTATTATTTTACATAATGTGGAACTATTTTGCCAACACAGAACACTCGCCAAGTGATTGAAACCGAGTGACTTCGCCACTTCACATGTGACTACGTACGGAAAAGTTTAGTGATCACTCACTGCGCTACCAAATAAAATCACAGACAAAAAAAATTACATACAAAGATAAAAAAATAAGAATGTCTAAATGAATTAATTGTTACCTGATCCAAACACGGAAATGCCTTCATTTCGAAATTTAAGAAGAGCCCACATTTGTTACACGAACAAGTTCATGTATTCATACACTTTAAGAAAAACTTAATGTGAAAACACTTGTCAGTTTACATAACTGATATTAAAATATCAAATTTCTTCTGACAAGGAGCAGTGTGTTTTTTAAGAAATATCCATTTTTGACAATAATTAGTAATCATATATTTTAATTGTTGCATAAATTAACTAATATAGTATGAAGATCAAAGTTCGCTTCTTTCACCAACTCGAGGTTGCCTCACTCAAGTCAACGATTGTTCGAAGTCGTTTTTAATGTGTATTTTACTCAAAAACTATTTGGTTTTTTTTATGCAATATTTATTATGTTGAGTGACTGTAGGGTATTACTCAAAAAGCATAATGTTTATATTTCTTAACAGTAACATGAAATACTTTGTAGGAAGCCAGCCAGCAAAGCGCGTTTGATACATAAATTATCACTGTTCTTATGAATTTAATTATTTATAATAAAAGTTTGAATTTTAAAGTGTTAACTGTTTTTCTCTGGAATTAATACACCCTTCCCTGATCTCACTTTATATAATAACCATTACTATAGAAAACTTCAAAAATGATTTTAAAATATTAAACCGGAAAAACCTTAATCTGTTTAGCGAAGAAATTATTGTATATCGATTGGGTTTTTGTGTTGCGTAATATATTAAGCTAGAAATAACTACAGAAGGAATACCTCTTTAGTTGACAACCGATACAATTCCCGCAGTTATCGGTTTCTGGGTCGGAACGAGAAAGAAGGAATAAGTACGGAAGGTACCAAATCAGATGTACCAGTCCACCAAGGTGCAATGCTTGGATTAGACTACCCCACTTAAATGCTTGAACAGAAGTTATATAAAAGTATAGGGAACAGGTTTCCTTAGAAGGCATTCTAATAGATAAAAACGGTGGGTTCCAAAACACTTGGCACCTGGCAGGGCGCGGGGGAGCCGGTAGCCTCTCCCGCGGGGGATACGTATGTCATCACGGATGTCTCCTGCTCACACATTCAAGCTTCTCAAAATTCTCTCGCCTCTGATTGGCTACACGAGGCTCCTAAAATGTCCTCGTCTCTGATTGCCTATGCGAGGCTCCCATTTTTTTCTTTTCAAAACTCTTTTCTAAAATGTTATTTCTAAATGTTTATTAAAAACATTGTTGTTGTAAATTGATTTCTTTTTTAAATATATGTTCTCAAATTAATTTCCTTTTTATAATAATGTGTATAAAAAGTTTTTAATCACTTCCTGATGTCATGCACACACATTCCATGCTAGGGGTTACCTCAGAGTCTTCCCAAATTCGATAATCATTTAATTCCTTCCTACTAGATGATACACATAACGTGCTTGCATTCCAAAATAGGGATGGTTATCTCAGAGTTAGCACAAAATAAATTAACATTTAAGTCCTTCCTAATAGATGATATACATCATGCTCATGCATTCCAAGCAGGGACAGTTATCTCGAAATGTTTCCAAATTCGATTATCATTTAAGTCCTTCCGAACAGATGAAATACTTTACGCTCATGAATGCCAAGCCAGGTGGGTACCTCAGAGTCTTCCCAAAATCAATTACCATTTTAGTCCTTCCTACAAGATGATATACTTCATACTCTTGCATGCCAAGCCAGGAGGGTTATCTCAGAGTCTTCCCAAATTCGAATATAATTTAAGTCCTTCCTGTTAGATGATATACTTCATGATCTTGCATGCCAAGCTGGGAGGGTTATCTCAGAGTCTTGCCAAAATCAATTAACATTTTAGTCTTTCCTACAAGATTATATACTTCACGCTCTTGCATTCCAAGAAGGGGAGGGTCATCTCAAAGTCTTCCCAAATTAGATTATCATAGAAAGTCCTTCCGTCTAGATTATATAGTTCATGCTCTTGCATACCAAGCCAGGAGGGTTATCTCAGAGTCTTCCCAAAATCAATTATTATTTAAGTCGTTCTTACGAGATGATATACTTCACACTCTTGCATGCCAAGCCGGGAGGGCAGGAGGGTTATCTCAGAGTCTTCCCATAATCAATTAAAATTTAAGTCCTTCCTACAAGATATACTGCATGCTCTTGCATGCCAAGCCAGGAGGGTTATCTCAGAGACTTCCCATATTTTATTATCATTTAAGTCCTTCCTACTAGCTGATATGAATTACATGTTAGTATTCCAAGCTGGGGGGGTTATCTCAGAGTCTCCCCAAAGTAAATTATCATTTAAGTCCTTCCTACTAGCTGATATACTTGATGGGCTTGCATGTTAAGCTGGGAAGGTTATCTCAGAGTGTTCCCAAAATAGATTATCATTGAAGTCCTTCCTACTAGATGATATACACCACATGCTTGCATTCCAAGCTGGGGAGGGTTATCTCAGAGTATTCCCAACCATATACAATGATAAAGGAGCCTAACATGTTATGCAAGGCTCTCAAAAGTGTCTCAACACTGTCGAAGCTGGTAGCCAATCCTAAATGATGCTATCATGCATAACAATAAAAGAGTCTAACATGCTATGCTTGGCTCTCGAAAGTGTCTCGTCATCGGCAGCCTATCATAAAGAACTAATAGTGCACAACAATAAAGGAGCCTAACATGTTATGCGAGGCTCTCGAAAGTATCTCGGACACTGCGACGATGTGCACTGCATAACATAAAGGTTGCTATCGAGCAATTCAACGATGCGCTCGGCATAACATAAATCATGCCATCACGGCACATGGTGTAACATAAAGAATGTCGCCATACACTTAAACGACGCGCCCGGCATAAAATAATGGTCGCTGCAGTGCACTTCAACAACGTGCACAGCATAACATAAAGGTTGGTGCCATATGCTACAGAGATGCAAGCGACCTAACATAAAGGTTGACGCCAAACACTGCGAAGAAACGCGCAGCATAAAACAAAGGTCGCTGATCGACACTTATACATATGCACACACATACATTAACACGTTTGCATGCACACTCATATATACACGGGTTATCCCAGCGTCTTACCAACAATACACAACGATAAAGCAGCCCAACATGTTACGCGAGGCTTTCAAAAAATGTATCGACACTGTCGAAGCTGGTAGCCTTTTCTAAAGGATGCTAACATACAGAACAATAAAGGAACCTAACATAGTATGCGAGGCTCTCAAATGTGTCTCGTCATCGTTAGTCTATCATAAATAACACTGCCGCGCACAACCATAAAGGAACCTAACCAGTTACGCGAAGCTCTCAAAAGTATCTCATCATGGCAGTCTAGCATAAATAGCACTGATGCGCACAATGATAAAGGAGCCTAACATGAAATGCGAGGCTCTCGAAACTGTCTCGTCACAATCAAAGCTGACACTCTAACATAAAGGACACTGCAATTCATATCGATAAATGGACTTAAATTGTTATGCAAGGCACTCGAAAGCATCTCGTCACTAACAGAGCTGACAGCATAAAAAAAGACATCGCTATAAATAACGATAAAGAAGCCTAACATGTTACGCGAGACTCACGTAAGTATCTCATCAGCAGCAGAAAATCATAAAGAACCCTAACGCGTACAATGATAAAAGGGCCTAACATGTTACTCGAGGTTTTCGAAAGTGTTTCGTAATGGACGACAATGCATAAAAAACGCTACAGTGCACAATTAGAAAGGAGTCTAACATATTACGCGATGCTAACATATTACGCGATGATCACGAAAGTGCCTCGTCAGCAGCAGCAAATCATACAGAATGCTGCCGCACACAATGACAAAGGGGCCTAACATGTTATGCAAGGCTCTCGAAAGTGTTTCGTCATGGACGACATATCATAAATAACACTACCAACAACAATGATAAAGGAGCCAAACATATTACGCATCGCTAATGAAAGTGTCTCGTCATCGGCAGCCTATCATAAATAACACTGCCGCGCACAATGTTAAATAAGTCTAACATGTTATGCCAAATGCTGAAGTTTGGAAGTAGGTATTAAATCTGCTCTGCGGCGTGAGGCGCCAGCACTTGATGCTAGCCCTCAGTGATAGGGCATAGGAATACGTCGACACTGTTGTCTCTATGTCCAATTTACTAATAAATTACACTTTATTTGCGAGTTCACATAATCGAGTTTTATTGTTGCATGAACAGGTTAACTGGTACATGAACCCCAGAGACAAACTTCCTTCCTTTTCTGTACGTAGATTACGTGATACTTGGCGCAGCGATTTTGCATCATGGTGGGGGGGGTTTAGATTCTTCACACTTGGTGTAGAACTACTTATCTGACACTGTGGCGCTGTATTCCCTCGGATGGTGACCTGGAACTGGTCTCGCACTTGGTGGGCGTCTCGGCGTCTGGCCTCGAAGTTCCTCCTTCTCGGGTCCACGCAGTACTCTGCGCCTGACGAAGGCCAGCTGCCTTTGACATCTGCTCGCGGATTCGCTCCATCCTCCTCCATTTCCGTCGGCCAACTGCCCCGCTTGGTCCTCCTCCTCGTGGTTATGTAGGCTCGATCACCATATTCGACTTGCACCATCTCTGCACGTGTCCGGGGTGCTTTTCGCGTCTCCCCTGAGTCGTAAAAGACGTGGCTGCTGCTCCTGGGTCCGCAGCCGGCCTGGCGTCGCCCCTTGATTCTGACCTGTAAGTTTATTGTTCCGTTCTGCGCGCACGCCCGCTAAAAGCTCTCATGTTTTATTGCAGTACAAGCCCTGGACAGACGCAGATGGTGGTGGGATATTGGTGTCCCTTGGGCAGCTGAAAAATGCAGCTGTGTCCACACCCTGGTGCCTTCCATTGTCTCCGGATGTCGTCTGCATGTGCAGGAACAGTTGCACATGCAGAAACCTTTGGTAGTACGCATATGCCGCTGCGAGGCTGCTGGCATCACTATTCCGGCACGTTCACAAAACCCTTAATCCTTATTGCGGTCGTCCGCCTACAAGCTTCGCCAGAGCGTGTGTTCTGGCGAATACAATGTAGGGACACAGAATGCGTCAAACTCCCCACTGCTCTCTTTGTCAGTGCACGCTCTTGCATTTCTTCCTCTTATGGTTGTCCTCTGGGCTAACCGCGGTTCTGTGCACACGCGTGGCGCTGCGCTTGCGTTGCCGGGAGGCAGCAAAAGCGGCTGGGGCGGTCTTCTGCTTCTGACATTGTTGGGGGGGAGAGGGGCGGTCCCCCTCCACACTCTGTAGCGTGGCACTGGCAGCGCATCTGAGGGAAAGTTAGGGCTTCTGCATCACAAACCAGTTTGTGAGGGGCAAACCCTCTTACAATTTTAGAACATTGCAGGCCCGCAAACCCTAGGCACTGGTGTGGTGGAGGGGGGGAGTTGTCTCACACTTTGAAAATTGACAAAAAGTACAAACAAAATAAACCCTAGTCACATAGATTATTCACAATCTCCCTACACATTATCATTGCACGATAACTATTTACAAGTCCTTACACACTAACACTTATCACACAACTTATTCACAATCTCTGGCGAGCTAAAATCACGGGAATGTAAACGTCTTTGGATTACTGCGTCACCGCTACTTTACCACATAAAACCACTACATACCTTAAGAATTTCTTATTAAAACTCTAGACTAAAGATTTCAAAAAGACCGTACAAATTTTTACCAAATTTTATTTCAGAACTTTAAAATCACCGGTTAACCAATAAATGGGTCACTTAAAAATAGTCTAAGTTATCTAGGACCTTTTACATATCATAACCTTTCATTCTACCCAACTCGCGCCATTGAAATAAAACATTTAATTTTCCCGACACACTACCTGTAATCACCACGCGTCTCGCGTCCCACACGCGATGCCTACTGACCTACGGATTTTTTTTTTTTTTTTTTTTTTT
>NQII01001100.1:496113-561808 GCA_002778355.1 Clitarchus hookeri | reverse complement strand
TTTTTTTTTTTTTTTTTTTTTTTAGAAATAATACTTTAACACAGTATAAAACGACTGATTTAAAACCAGGATTCTCGCCCTCAGCGTCGTTACGCGAAGTATACTCGTCACAAGCGGTCCACTCCTACAGCACAAACGTATTATCAAATGCGGTCAACGTCATAGCCATGACAATTGAGAAATTAACTAACTCAAATATTTAGCAAACAGCCTTTTTCTGTGAATACTTTACTTACTATACACCTCCAGTAACAGGTATATGAAAATTACAATCCCAAAGGAAGTACACTCTTTATATATTCATTCTCAGTATTTTCGTTGTGTCACGAACCAACAAACTTTAAAGCAACTTAACCCACTATGGTAATTAAAAATTATTAATGTTATTGCCACACAAAAACCTGTAACTTTTTCTCTAAGCATTCTTGCATATATCACTTTAACATTCCCCCCTTTTCTACACATTTTTCTTCGGAGTGTCGTGGCTTCACTGCACGTGCTTGCATATGTAATTACACTACAACATTCACTTGATCAGTTGGCTAAAGGCCTCTCCACACTTCGCACTTGCGGTTTTGAAATTAATGAAATTAATCGGTCCCTTTTCTTTCGGAAAACAAAACAATAGTAAAAAAAAATATTATTTGTTGCACTTATTTCTGTGTCTGATGGGGGCTTCGCGCCCTGGGTTGTTCTCAGCGGGCGACACGCGGTACATACTCGCACTTGCGTCGCACAGAGTCTGTGTCTAGGATCTTCAGTTAGGCCCCTGGGCTGCTCGAGGCCTATAGGTGCGGCGATCCCTGTAGAGATGGGGCCTCTCCCCCTCTCGACAGCTGCGCCATGGCTGGACCCTCCGTGATTCGTCCGCCCCAGACGTGATCTCGTCAGCTGGGCCCTTGGATGGTGCGTGGCCTATAGGCGCCTTGATGTCTGTCCCATCCGTCCCAGGCGCTGCTTCCGCGGCCATCGGTGGCAGCAGGGGGCGTCCATCGCCGGCAGGAGGCTGGGCGCCGTCTGTTGGAGCTGTGGGTGCATCTCCCTCGGGTACCTCCACTGCTCCCGGGTTCGATTCTCCCTCGGTGTTCACCTGTAGGGGACTTCTTGAATTTCCTTCGCTCGCATCTCTCCGGTCCCGGCAATTATGCCATGGTTGGATTCTCTCTCCCTCCTCCCTGCTCGTTAGCTTCTGGACGCCATCTTTTCTTTCGTACAGTCTCTCTCCTTCGTCCATCCCTCTCTGTGTGTGCGCTTCCAGCTCCCCCTCGAACTCGCGCAGTATCTCCTCTTCACATTCTCCCTCGCTGGTTCTGGCCGCCTTTTCCTTCCGTCTGCGGAGTACCTGCCCCTCCTCTGTTCGCTCCCCGCCATCTTTCGCTCCTGCACGCCTCCCTTTCTCCCCCGGCCAACCGTCAATGGTTCCTCGCTCCCGTGGCCTCGTGGCCCGGGCGTCACTCAGGTATGGGGTTACCTCCCCTGACTGTCGCCGCCACGCGGTCTGCTGCCCGTTCATTGCCCCTTCACCCCTGTCCTTACTGCTCGTCCCGTGCGCAAGTGGCATATTACTGGCTTCTTCTGGGCAGTCCCGCTTGGCTTTCCTGGGGTCCTGAGTGCGGGGCTCGGGTATAGGGCGTATCTGGTCCCTCGCTACCTTCCGCATTTTTCCCATTTCATCTTCCGCCCAGTAGACATTCCCTTGGCGCCCCGCTATGATGTACGGTCCTTCCCATTTCGGCGCGATCCCTGCACAGTATTTTTCACTGGCCCAGTTCAGAGGATGCTTGCGCAAAAATACATGCTGGCCTTCGGGTAAGTGGTGTTCGTCGCGGGTTTGTTCCGGGTACTTGCGTCGGAAGTACCTTTGTTGGTTTCTCCGCGCCATGCCCGTTCTTCGGATTGCTGCTTTCCTTATGGCTTCGGGGCCGGGCAGCTCGGTCGCCTCGGTCTCCCACTGCCATTCTCCGGGGCGGCGGAGATTGTACCCGAGGATAAGTTGGCTGGGCGAAGTGCCTAGGGCGTCATTGTGCCGGCACCGCAGTGTGTATAATATCTCGGGGATGTGCATGTCCCATTGTGCATGGTTGTCGCCCATCCGGACGCGCAGGTTCTTTTTCAGCTCCTGGTTCCGGCATTTAATGGGGTTGGCCTGGGGGTGATATGCGGGCGTCGTCCGGTTCTCCACCCCTCCATGTTTCACACGCCTTCGCCCATTTTGTGCAGGTGATTTGGGAGTCGTTGTACGTTAGGACGCACTTTGGTAACCCCCACCTGGGAAAACCCTCCCCCTCCATTTGTCGGATAATTGTGCCTGCTTCCTGATTAGGTATATGGAAGGCTTCCGTCCACCGGGAGAACTGGTCGGTTATGACGAGCAGGTACTGTTTTCCCCGGGGTGTCCTAGGATAGGGGCCCATAATGTCCGCGGCGATGTGCGTCCACGGAGTCTTCGGTCGTCTGGGCGTATAACGCGTCTTCGGCACCGGGTATGCCTTGTTTGCACAGCACGTTTGGTATTTGGCGACGTACTCTCGGACTTCCCGCGCGACTCCGTGCCAGGTGTATCAGGTGGTCAGGGCCCTTAATGTTTGTTGGCACCCAGGGTTTCCTGCGTGGGGATGGTCGTGATGGTGCTCGCAGAGGCTGGGTCGTAACTCTTTGGGGACCCAGACCTTCCACTGCTCGGCTCTCGGGTGGGTCCAGGCCCAGACTACGTCGTCTCTTATCTCGTATTGCTCTGGGTGTCGCTCCATTAGCCCCGGTAGTGCGGGATCGGCCTGCTGTAGGTCTTGTAGCAGCTCCTTGTTCTCCCGGAACTTAATTAGTTGCAGCCCCATGTGCCCGGGCTGTGGAGACTTCGGAGTGGAGGGGGGAAGCATACGGTCCCAGTCGTCCGCCCCTCTGTTCTGGTCTGATCCTTAAGGGTTGTCGGGATAAGGCGTCGGGTAGCTCTTTGGCAGACCCTGGGCAATGATCTATTGTGAAAGAGAATTCCATTAGGAACCACGCCCACCGCCCCAATTTCTCCCTCTCGCTGCTCTTGGTTCTTAGCCAAGTGAGGGCCTTGTTGTCGGTCCGGAGGACGAAGGGCCTGTCCTCTAAATAGTAGCGGAACTTGTAGACCGCCCAGATCACCGCCAAGCACTCCTGCTCGTTACTGTGGTACCGTCGTTTGGCCTCCTTGAGCATAGTGTTGGCGTATGCGATGCTTCGTCGTGGGCGCTGTGGCTGCTCTTGATACAGAACCGCCCCCATTCCGGTTCTGCTTGCGTCAGTCTGCAGGATTAGTGGTAACCCGGGCATAGGGCGATATAACATGCTTATATCACTATACCGGGCCTTAATCTCTCGGAAGGCCCTTTCATGTTGGTCGTTTCACCTCCAGCGAGCCGTTTTGGGTAGCAGCTCGTTGAGGGGCGCTATAAGAGGGGCGGCATCCTCGATGAAGTAGCGGAGCCAATTACACAGTCCCAGGAACCGCCTCAATTGTCTCTCGATCTTCTGCACCTTTTCGGCTTTTGGGTAATTCCCTTCAGGGGTGATTATGTGCCCTAGATATTCGACCTGGATTTTGCCGAAATGGCACTTCTCCAGTCGGCACGTCAGCCCGTGGAGCTCGAATCGTTCCAGCACCTTTCTCAGGTGTACCTGGTGCTCCTCCCATGTGCGGGAATACACGATGACGTCATCCAGATACGCCAGGCAGAATTGTCCGCTGTAGCCGGTAAGTACCACGGCCGACATAAGCCGCTGGAAGGTAGCCGGTGCGTTCTTTAAGCCGAAGGGCATTACTCGGAACTGCAGTGTTTCGCCCTCTGGGGTGGTAAACGCGGTATATTTACGGGACTCTGGGTGCACGGGGATTTGCCAGTATCCGCTGCGCATGTCCAGAGTGGAGAAAATATGTGCGTCCCCTAGGTAGCGGAGCATATTTGCGATGTTTATCGCAGGCGGGGCCATTGGGTGTGTGATGTCATTTAGGGCTTGGTAGTCCACACAGAATCGGTGTTCCCCACCTTTCTTGGGTACGAGCACTACCCTGGCATTGTATCGGGAGTCAGTCTGCTCCACTATCCCCTGTTCCTTCATTTCGGCCACCTGGTCGAGGATGATCGGTCGGCGGTGGGCTGACGGGTTACCTGGGCGGCAGTATACGGGGCGCGCATCCTTTACCCAGATTTCGAGTTGGATGGCTGTGGTCTGTTGTAATCGGCCGTTGTTCCCGAATATCGCCACGCGGATGTTCATTATTCGTACTAACGCCCGCAGCTGGTCGGGTCTTAGCTTGTGGTTCACCTCCTTGTTGGATATGGCTCTTGGTCCTTCCGTGTTCACGGGAGCCTCCCAATTTATGGCCATTCTGTCCTGCCTGCCCAGGTATAATCGCCTTTGCCCGCAGTCGATTATACAGCCTTGGCTCGACAGCCATGGTTGCCCGAGGATCACTTCTTCCGCTAACTGCGGGGCACAGAAGAACTCCGTGGCTACTGTCTCGACCCCTGTGTCTACTGGCAAGGTGATTTTTCCCTCTATTGTAAGGCGGGATTCTGTCTGGGGCATCTGGACGCGTCGGGCGTCCTTCTTCATCGCTTTTCTTTGTTCTGGCGTCAGCAGCTGGCTTCTGATAAAGTTTGCGAGCTGCGGTTGTGTCTAAGATTGTCTTGACGGCGTGTCCATTAATCCGGGCTTCTATCCGAGGGGCTTGCATGCCCGATCCCAAGTCGCCCACTATGTATATCTGCCTCACCCTTTTATTTATGCCGGGGACACAGGTTGGCTCAAGGCCCTGGCGGGGGCGTTTCCCGCCCCTCGTCCCTGGGGCATCACCTTCTCTGTTCCAAGGGGGGCGTTCCGGGTGGCTCTTTCCCTTTCTACAGCGACCCAGGCTTTTATGGTGGGACAGTTCCGGTGGAGATGCCTCTCAGGACAGTACCAGCATTGTGGAGGGCCCCTGTTTTCGCTTTTGTCGGCGCTATTCTGTATTGTCCACTCTGGGCGGATAGCAGGGAGGGGCGTGGGAAGGTGGGTCCCGACCCTTACCATGCGCATTTCGTGGTAATCGATCTCTGCCTCCCTCACCCTCTCCACGAGTTCCTCCATTTTTTATTGCTCATGGGTGGCGAAGGACGCTCCTTAGGGCTGGTATTAATAGCCTCGTAATTATGCAAACTCCCTCCGCTTCCGTTCCTTCTGGTGCGATGCGTGCATACATTTGCGCCTTCCTCCTAATGAAGATTCCTACCTCTTCCTCATTTTGTTGTTGTTGGGTGTAGAACTCTGTTCGTAGCCCAGTTATCACCTCTTCTCCTGCGAACTTGCTGCTCAGTAGGGCAGCGAATTGTTCCCATGTCGTTATAAACTCCCCATACCTGTCCCACCAGCTGAGGGCGGCTTGTTTTAATTGTTCGCATGCCTTCTGCACCCACCGCTTCCTGGGAACACCCCCTGTCCGGAACTCGTGTTCGCAATTCTGTATGAATCGTTCTGGATCTCCGTGGTGTCTTCCTGCGAACTCCGGCAGGACCATTTCCTCCACTATTCCTTGTCTTCCCTCTGCCCGGGTGTCACGGGTTTGGTCTCCGTTTGAAGGGAGCTCCCTGGTTGTCCATTTCTGGCACACCCCGCACTGGTATACCCAGCCTCTCGTGCCCTCGGCTCCTTCGGGCCACCCTATACATAGGTTGTGGAATGCCTGTGTACAGGTAGCGCACCGAGTCAGGCGCGTGTTGTGTCCCGGGCAATTCAGGAGGTCGCACTGTGTCTGCGGCTCCTGACAATCAAGGCACTGGTACTCTGTTCCTTGTGTCGGCCGGAAAACATCCGGCCAGCCGATACATTGATTGCATTGCCGCCGCGGGCAATTGCGGCACTGTACTATGTATAGTCCCGTGCCTTGGCATCGCGGGGCTCTGCACTGCTCCCTCGTTTGCCCCCTGCTTTCGATATGCGTTTGTATGTTAATTGGGGATGACTTTGTCCATATCTCGTCCCCTTCTTCCTGGGTCTGCGCTCTCCCCCTTTCTTCTAAACTCCGCGCACGTCTGCGGCCTGCCATTTTCGCCTGGGTTCTTACCTCGCTCCCTTTCTCGGTTATACTGTCGGTAACTGGGCGCCACGAGGAATAATTGTATTTTTATTTTTATTTTATTTTATGACCCCCTCGAAGTCGTAAATGTGCTAGCTGCTTGGTCGGGGCACGGTGGTCCCCTTTATCACGGGTATTTTAGCTTGTCCTTGCTTCCATCTATACAGACTTCAGCGTGCCCCTTAATTGTGCGCCAAAAATAGATACCTGCCAAATGCTGAAGTTTGGAAGTAGGTTTTGAATCTGCTCTGCGGCATGAGGTGCCAGCACTTGATGCTAGCCCTCAGTGATAGGGCGTAGGAATACGTCGACACTGTTGTCTCTAGGTCCAATTTACTAATAAATTACACTTTATTTGCGAGTTCACATAATCGAGTTTTATTGTTGCATGAACAGGTTAACTGGTACATGAACCCCAGANTGGTACATGAACTCACGAGACAAACTCCCTCCCTTTTCTGTACGTAGATTATGTGATACTTGGCGCGGCGATTTTGTGTCATGGGAGGGGGGGGTTAGATTCTTCACACTTGGTGTAGAACTACTTATCTGAAACTGTGGCGCTGTCTTCCCTCGGCTGGTGACCTGGAACTGCTCTCGCACTTGGTGGGCATCTCGGCGCCTGGCCTCGAAGTTCCTCCTTCTCGGGTCCACGCAGTACTCTGCGCCTGACGACGGCCGGCTAGAATTTCCCGTCACTCTTCACAGAAGGTTCACGATATACGTCTGCATGTATGTTCTTCCATGATGAGTAGGGAACTTGGTTCGAGACTTGCAACTATGCAAAACTATTAATTCTCTTTCGCACTTTGACTTAATATGCTAATGTTTTATTCTAGTGATGGCTGTGAACCTAACATTAGCATGGTTATGATAGGTGAATAACACTAAAATAATAATTTATATAATTTAACCTTTTTTTACAGATGAGAGACAGGAGTCATACAGTCTCATTAAACACTATTATTCCAAGGTGGAGGTTGTGTGCGAGCGTGCGTGTGTACATGTTACTTGCCGTTTGTGTATGACTTTTCTATTGACTGTAACCTTCAGCGTACATGGTACTTGCCGCTTATTTATAATTTGTCTCTCATCCTACATACAAGTTGACTGTAGCTAGACTTCCCGTCACTCTTCACAGAAGGTTCACGATCCATGTGTGCATGTAAGTTCTTCCATGATGAGTAGGTTGTTAGATACCTCTGAGTCAGGGTACTAGGATCGAATCTATGTTTCTACGCATAGGTAAGTGTTCTGCACGTCGGAATTCTGTCATGTCGGCTGAAGGCTATCGTGTCCCCAGCAGGAACTGTGAAATCTTGGAGCTTTATATAACACTCTCTCGGACAAGTGATCTGTGTTATCCGTTGAATTTGCCAAGACCTGCCATGTTGCTTACATCGCCAGCTGACCTTCAGAGCTGTTTCTATTATTCCCTGGCATATGACAGCAGTCGCAGTCTACTCTTGTGTAGGACTGACGATAATTGTTTATATTATCATAAACCTTTTTTACAGTTTCCGTGACCATGGGTCTCATGTATGTATCTTATTTGTATATATCTTGCTTTTTGCATATCTCAGTTTGTTGTAAGTTATCCATCCTGAATTTGGTTTACATATATGTTTTTCATATTTATTTGGTTCGGAAATTATAGCTTGCTATGCTTAGGACATATTGATACTTATGTAGTCATTTTCGTTGCCGGTAGTGAGAGCTTCTGTACTTTTTGCTCAATCGACCCATCGATAGTGAACTGAGTTCGAGACTTGACAATATACAAAAACTATTAATTATATTTCAGACTTTTGACCAAAATCTGGTTTTTTTTTCTCAGTGGTGGACGTGAACTTAATATTAGAGTGAGTTAAGATAAATGAATTACACAGAAAAAATTTCCATCCTTTTACCTTTAATTACAGAGTTGACAAAATATGAATACATAATCATATTTGATACATGCTCGCCATATTCTTCTTCATTCGAGAGAAACAGTTATGCTTTCTGTTTTGGAAGAAGAGCAGTATCTGTTGTGAACATTCAAGCTGTCCTTATTCGAATATACTGCACGACAGTTATCACATGGCAAGGTCTTGTAGATGGTAGCAAATTTACAGTTGCTATCTTCTTGTCGTTTTGCCAGTTGCTCCAACTGAATGTCTTGCCACAATACTAGCACTCGCTTGCCAATGAACGACAATCATGGCCTTTGCATGCAGTGTTATGTCTATAAATGTTATCACTTCAACTAAACATGGCATCACAGTTATCACAGTGGAATGCTTTGTATGCTGGGCTGAACATGCAATGACAACTTTCATGTCGGCGTGAAGTATAACTTGTGCTAAAAGTATTTCCGCACTAGTTACATGGATGTTGTACTGATTTCATCGACTCTTCAAGGCCCCTTACAGTTGACCATTTTGTAGTTGGTAAGTCTTCAACCATAGATTTCATTTTTCATTTTGTAGCAGAGTATACAATCACAGTAGTAACATTGATACTGTGTTGGTTGTAGCGTCTCTTCAGGGCTTCTCGCTGTTACAGAGTACACACTAGTAGTTTATGAATGTAGTATTAACTATCTGCTTTTCTCCACCATGCTCGACAACGGAATGACATTAATTTTATATGATGCATGCTTATATATATATACTTATAAATACTTTGCTTTTAATTTTTTTATATCAATTTGAATCAGTGTATAGTTGTGTTCACCTTATTGTTCACATACTTTTCAACTGAAATTTCTTCGCTTAACATACTGTACTTCGTACGTTTCTCGTGTAATGCGTCATAATATATATTGATAAATGTATATAACTATTTGTTTTGTAATTATTTTTATTATATCTGTTTGCATCAGTATGTAGCTGTGATGACTCTCTTGCATTACTTATGGTTCCAGACCGTGTGGTAGCATCTTTTATAATAAGCTACCAACTTCTTCTGTGACGAGACACTTTCGAGAGCTTCGTGTAACATGTTAGGCCCCTTTTTCGTTCTGTATGGTAATGTTCTTTATGATAGGCTACCAGCTTCGCCAGAGACTCTTTCGAGAGTCTCGTGTACCATGTTAGGTTCCTTTTACCGTTCTGTGTGAGCCGTGCATAATATGTTAGGCTCCTTTACCATTGTTCGCGGTATTGTTATTTATGATAGACTGTCGATGACGAGACACTTTCGAGAGCCTCGCGTAATATGTTAGGCTCTTTATAGCTGTGTACGGTAGCGTTCTTTATGATTTGCTGCCGATGACGAATCACTTTCGTGAGCTTCGCGTAACATGTTAGGCTTATTTAACATTGTGTGTAGCAGTGTTATTTATGATAGGCTGGCGATGACGAGACACTTTCGTGATCGATGCGTAATATGTTAGGCTCCATTATCATTGTGGTCGGTAGTGTTATTTATGATAGGTTGTCCATGACGAAACATTTTCGAGAGACTCGCGTAACATTTAAAGCCCCGTTATCGTTGTGCACGGCAGCATTCTTTATAATTGGCTGCCGATGACGAGTCACTTAGGTGAGCCTCGCATAATATATTAGGCTTCTTTAACATTGTGTGCGGTAGTGTTATTTATAATAGGCTGACAATGATAAGACACTTTCTTGAGACACACGTAATATGTTAGGTTCCTTTATCATTAATCTCGGTAGTGTTTTTTATGATAGGTCGTCCATGACGAAAAACTTTCGAGAGCCTCGCGTAATATGTTACGCTCCTTTATCATTGTGTGCGGTAGCATTATTTATGATTGGTCGTCTATGAGGAAACACTTTCGTGAGCCTCGCATAACATGTTAGTCTTCTTTATCGTTATGTATAGCGATATCCTTTATGTTAGGTTGTCAGATTTGTTAGTGACAAGACACTTTCGAGAGCCAAGCATAGCATGTTAGGCTCCTTTATCATTGTGTGCGGTAGCATTATTTATGATTAGTCGTCCATGCGGAAACACTTTCGATATCCTCGCATACCATGTAAGGCTCCTATATCGTTGTGCATGTTAGCATCCTTCAGGATAAGATACCAGCTTCAACTGTGCCAAGACTTTTTTGAGAGCTTCGCGTAAGGTGTTAGGCTCCTTTATCGTTGTTTATGGTAGCATCATTTAGGATTGACTACCACCTTCGACAAAGTTGAGACACTTTTGAGAGCTATGCGTAACATGTTAGGCTCCTTTATCATTGCATATGTTTGGGAAGACTCTGAGATAACCCTCGCCCATATGTTGTGGAAACTGTGAGATAATTCTCCTGGATTGGAATGCAAGTGTGTGGTGTATATCATCTAGTAGGAAAGACTTAAATGATATTCTAATTTGGGAAGTCTCTGAGATAGCACTTCCAGTTTGGCATGCAAGAGTGTGAACTATTTCATCTCATAGGAAGGACTTAAGTGTTAATTTATTTTGGGAAGTCTCTGAGAAAACCCTCCCAGCTTGTAATACAAGTGCGTGGTGTATATAATCTCGTATGAAGGACTTAAATTATAATATATTTTGGGAACACTCTGAGCTAATCCTCCCAGCTTGGAATGCAAGCGTGCGATGTCTGAGATAACCTTTCGCTTGGAATGCAAGAGTATGAAGTTTACGATCTAGTAGGAAGGAATTACATGATAACCGAATTTGGGAAGACTCTGAGAAAACAACTGTCGCTTAGACTGTAAGAACATTACATGTATGATCTAGTAGGAAGGCATTAAATGATAATCGAATTTAGGAGGACTCTGATATAACCCTCCTGGCTTAGCATGCAAGAGCATGATGTATATCATGTCACAGGAAGGATTTAAATGACAATTGATTTTGGGAAGACTCTAAGATAACGCTCCCAGCTTGGAATGCAAGAGCATTATGTACATCATCTTGTAGGAAGGACTTAAATGGTAATCTAATTTGGGAAGACTCTGAGATAAACCTCTCAGCTTGGCATGCAAGAGCATGAAGCATATCATCTCGTAGGAAGGACCTAAATATTAATTGATATTGGGAAGATTCTGAGATAATGCTCCTGGCTTGGCATGCAAGAGCATGATGTTTATCATCTTGTAGGAAGGTATTAAATGATAATCATATTTGGGAATACTCTGAGATAACCCTCCCAGCTTGGAATGCTAGTAAACGATGTATTTCTTCCAGTATGAAGGACTTAAATGTTAATTGATTTTGGGAAAACTCGGAGGTAAGCCTCCCAGCTTGGAATGCAAGTGCATGAAGTATATCATCTATTGTGAAGGACTTAAATGATTATCCAATTTGGGAAGTCTCTGAGAAAATCCTCCTGGCTTGGCATGCAAGGGCATGAAGTATATCATATTGTAGGAAGGACTTAAATGTGAATTGATTTTGGGAATACTCTGAGATAACCCTCCTGGCTTAGTGTGCAAGAGAGTGAATCATACCATCAAGTAGGAAGGTCGTAAATGATAATTGATTTTGGGAAGACTCTGAGATAATTCTCCCGTCTTGGCATGCAAGAGCACGAAGTATTTCATCTAGTAGGAAGGAGCAAATATTGCGAAAAACTGAAAAATTAAATGTTGATCATATTATTACATGCGACCGCATCACCTCCGTGCACTTCCCCTTCATCCACCGGAACTAACGTCAGCCCCATCTCGGGAAGAATGTATAAGGTGGGAGGTATTGCGTGACATGTTGGGTATAATTCCCCTCTGCACGACGCAAGGTGTGAAGAGGCCCAAGCCATCTTTGCTATATAATGCGCCATGTGCCTGTGTTGGTAGTCTGGAATGGTCATTACTGTCGGACGATGGAGCAGTGACCAGCTATTGCAGTGAGTGACCTTCGGGAGAGCAGAGACTGGGAGTGACACTCTAGATTACAGGATTATGGGTCTATATGCGTGAATGGCTGATATGTGGAACGATTATAATGTAAGACAGTAGATATTGTGATCGTGTATGTGTAAAGAATAAGTGACTCTAGCTATTGTTAATACAATGATAAAAAAAAGTTTGATTAAAATGGAGACTGGCATAACAATTTCACACAATGATAAGATTAATAGGTGTAAATAGTGTGGATACGCAGTAGTTAATAATATATGTGTGAGTTTTATAAATATATAATTTAATTCAGACCTTGAACTTTGTTATTATATGTTTGTAAAAATAGTGAAATATAACAAAAAATGTGAGTTTTAGGCTGTGTTGCCGAGCTATCACGGCGTTGCGATAGAGCACGCATGGGCTATTTTTGAATTCGTCTTCCTGATTCGACAACTGACATTTTTCAATACATTTTGGCCAAATTGTGCATTTTTATATGATTTTTGTTTGTGTTTTCGACTATAAAGAGCCGAGAAAAGCCGCTCCTCGAGGTCAGATGGTCAGCCAAGGCAGCATGAAGAGGTTCAGATGAGACTATGGACGGAGATGACCAGCGGAGGAAAACGGCATTCTCGTGCTGAGATATGAAATAAAGATATGTAAGAGTAGGACAGGTAGATGATAATTTTCAGATCACCAATTTTAATGTTTAGTATGTTGAAATCGTAGAACGATAGGCACTTAAACGTAAGCCGCTTCACGGCCAATCTTTAAGACATTTTATTTTGGTATTGCCGCCTCATAGCTGTTTGTATTTGCTTGCACAATGCAGAAGTATTCTACCACGGTCACTAAGGAGTTATAATTTCCTATGCGAAGTATGTATGGTAGTTATTTGTATTTATTTTTTGAAGATAATAATTGTAGAGTATATATTTATAGCATCTTTTGTACTAATTAATAAAATCAATGTTTTGTATATTTAGAAATTTTTCTTCTGTTGAAAAACGAGCCTGTTGAGTGATGACTTGTAACATTACCATAGGAGATTTACACATTATTTTGACTTTATTCGAAGGTATAAGTCTGGTAAGGGTACCATTGAGAGATGGTAGGATCTGTCTGTAGACGCTCCGTCTCGTCTTTCTGCTCGTCGTTATTCTTACGTAGAATACAGACGCGCCGAGGCAAGCGGAAAGCGGATTTCATAATCTGTTCAACTCTAGTGATCTCCAATTGATAAGTTTACAGTTAAAGTTGCTTGAATTGCATGGTGAATATTGCTCAAAGGTTCGTTCTTTAATCTTGGGAGAATTAGGCATAGGAAGTATAAAAATTAGAGTCAAAGTGCAAACCGGTGTGATAACCTGTTACGTGGGCATATTTTTACTACCGCAGCATAAAATGTCGACATGTCGGATTCAGCTACTGTCGAAAGATGTACTTGCAAAAATGCTGCAAGAAGCGGGCGAGGATGTATGCGAAATTGACGGAATGGAGGAATTGTGCGTGAAGGCCCGCGCTCTTGTAAGGAAGGATGTGATGAAAGCCATATGACACGAAATGAGTGAGTGCAGTCCTTTACTAAAACAGATAAATAAATTGCCAGCTAATTTTGTTAAAAGTTTGCCATCTCTTACGTAAAATAATTTATCAGCTGTTTTGGAATTTTTTGTAAATCTTAATAAGCTGCTTACTTTAAATGTTTGTGCCAAACAAGTAATGTATGCTGCGGTTTTGTTCAAAATTCTAGAGCAGTTTCACTCAATTTTTATTTCTAGCTACAGATGAAATTTAGGATATCGTGCGTGTCACGAATGCATGCCTTCAGCAGGTGTCGTCTGATGTGGCGGTAGCATAAATGAAAAAAATTAAGTCGGACAGTGCTCGCAAGGGTTGCTATATATGTGGTAGACGTAATCACGTTGCTCGTTATTGCTTTTTTAAGTCGGGAAAAACACCTGGGGGCTTATTCTAAGTTTCGTCGGGAACGGCCCACGTCACCACGAACCCACTCTCTCTCAGCCGACGAAAACCAAGTCGTCATGAAATTGGTATTCAGAGTACGGAGTCGTTTCGAAGGCAAGCACATTCGGGCATCTTCGGCTTACCGACTCTCCCCACTCCAAGCTAGACGAGCGTTAGTGTCTCTGCGCATGGTCGACAACGTACAAACGAAATATTACTAGAAGTACTCGTTTTTAAAATTGCTCAAATCTGTTTAAAAAGCATTACTTAAAGACACGAATAGTAAGCCTTATATTTTTAGATCGTTAAAAATAATATATCATTAGAAATATGTATTTTATAAGAAAATAATAGTGTATAGTTTTCTTTGGTTTTGTGGGGAGTGTGAGAAACTGTGGTTGGTGGCCATGTTGAACTGCATTTTTTTTACCTTCGTGAGATATAGATGTTTACTTATTAAAGACGTGGCCCGGGTGTTTAGCAAATCATTTGTGTTTGTGGAAAAGAAAATATTTCGCCAAGGTTAAGTAAAGGAAAGTTAGCAGATTTTAAATATAGATTTCACGCTGTCCTGAATAACAAAGAAATGTACACATCTTAAAACGATTATATTAATATTCCTAACCTTGGTGTCCGCTGAAGTGTACTGTGGAGCCATGGAAGGTGATAATTTTGAATAAATATAAAATAAGTAACATTGACTGAGTCACTGGCGTTCTCTGGTTGATATATTATTACAGTATTGCTAATCTCTTACGCGACAGGCATTGAATTTGGTGTGAATTAAATAACCTTCCCTCCCTTTTTACCACATATAAGCCTATGGTTTTTAAAACGCCGATAATCTTTCAGCGCAGAAAATATTTATTTTGTACAGAAGGAGAATACGTAGATTTTGAATGTATTTGTGTTATTCATTTTGACTTCAAAGTTAGTTTTAAAATTATTAAATGATGTGGAATTTATTAGTCTCTTCTTTCTGGAATCAATGCAAGGAATTGTCATTTTGTTGCAGAATATATTCATATTCGTAATATTTAACGTTAATCACGATCCGTTTTAGTTAAAGTACATAAGACCTACCTATCAAATGTTATCCTTCAATTTTAAAAATAACATTCTAAACTGTAGGTTATTAGGTGACAAAATACAAATGCACACAGCTTATAAGCTTGCCCTTTTAAAGAAATGTTGTTACCACATATAATAACATTAATTCTATTTCACATAGTAAAAAAAAAAAATTGAGATGTGGGGGAGTTTCGAACTTAAAACATTGATACGTTTGTGATGCGAAGCACGTAACTTAACCACTCGCCCACCGAAAACATGCTATATAAGGGACGAATAAATGTATATCTAAGAAATGTACAGCCTAAGATAATAGGAGTTAATTGGTTAAATATTTACAATTGTGTATTCGTACATTTACGCGCTTGTAATAACATCCCACGCCTAAAATAGTCTGTATCATGTTGTGCACAATGTTTAAGAAGGACGGACGTGTGTGATGCAAGTTTGTAATAGTTATACCCAATCTTTTCATGCTTATTCGTATCGTAAATGTGTGCGTAGGAAAATTATAACTCCATGCAACACAAACACGTGCTGCACTGACTTTATGCCACACAATATTTATTTCCGTGTCATTGAAATACACGGCCACATTTAATACCGACGCCCGCCATATTGGTTAACTACGAAATTCTAGCCTGCCGACTGCTCGAGAGCAGTTGTTTCGTCCCCGCCGACTCGTGACGTCAAACTACCGTCGTTTAAAAACTAAGAATACCAAATAGTAGGCTGGAACGAGGAATTGTTTCGTTAACAACTTTCTTTCGTCGGAAAGAAAACTTAGAATAGGCTCCCTGGTGCCGGTAAAAATGCTCAAGGCCAACTTCATCGGGTTGGTGTATGTCAAGAACGCAGCGAATATTGTGCAGGTCAAGAACACTGTGTAGGTCAGGGACTACCAAGAAGCGCCTTTGCGTCAGGTGGCGCAACAGAGAAGTCTGCACATGTTCCGTGCCGTAAACACACTGGATGTCAAACTTTTGGTAGTGTGATGTATAGTGAGAGGAAAAGGGATTTGGATTCGGATATGGATGATTTACATACATAGAGTAGGGAGAAAAGGGTTTACCAAGGAAAANGAGGAAAAGGGATTTGGATTCGGATATGGATGATTTACATACATAGAGTAGGGAGAAAAGGGTTTACCAAGGAAAACCTGAGAAATATATTGTGTGTTTCTTTTGCGTGGAGTCGGGACTTTATAAGTCGCAATGTCCTAAGTGGGTGAAAACTGTGGGTGAAAGCGGCATACATAGTTTTCAGTGTGAAAGGAAACCTGTATTGCCTTACGTACCTTTAGTTGTTGAAAACTAAATCCAAGTTACAGCATTATTGGATTCTGGTGCGTCGTGCTCTCTAATTAGCCAACGATCTTGTAATTATTGTTAAGGACCTTGNGAGGAAAAGGGATTTGGATTCGGATATGGATGATTTACATACATAGAGTAGGGAGAAAAGGGTTTACCAAGGAAAATCTGAGAAATATATTGTGTGTTTCTTTTGCGTGGAGTCGGGACTTTATAAGTCGCAATGTCCTAAGTGGGTGAAAACTGTGGGTGAAAGCGGCATACATAGTTTTCAGTGTGAAAGGAAACCTGTATTGCCTTACGTACCTTTAGTTGTTGAAAACTAAATCCAAGCTACAGCATTATTGGATTCTGGTGCGTCGTGCTCTCTAATTAGCCAACGATCTTGTAATTATTGTTAAGGACCTTGNTTACAGCATTATTGGATTCTGGTGCGTCGTGCTCTCTAATTAGCCAACGATCTTGTAATTATTGTTAAGGACCTTGTCTAAGATATTGATCCGGGCAAGGAAAAGTGTAGCAGATAGATTCTCATTAGCTGACGGCGGAATGGTGTATTCCCTGTGTCATGACACTTTTAAAACTAAAATTGCAAATTTTTACTTGAAGGTGACATTTCGTGTGCTACCAGAGTTGTCTAATGACATTTTGTAAGGTATTGAGTTTTTGGGGCAGACGCGAGCCACAGTAGATGTTCATAATAAAGTCTTGGTGTTTGGTTTTAAAACAGATCAGTCATGCGAGTTAATGACCAAAGGTCTTAAGCACTGCCTTATGCGAGCTTCTGAGGGTCTAACGGAGAAAAAGGAATCAATCATTGAGGATTTGAAGGTAGAGTTTTCAGATGTGGTGTCGACTCGTTTAGGTCATTTCACGAAGTGTCATATTAAGTTAAAACTTAAAGACTCAACCTGTTACGGATGTTCCTTATAGATATTTTCCACCTAAGGTAGCAAAGTTTAAGGCCATTATAAAGGATTACATGGAACACGATAATGTAGAATAACAGTGAAGTAATTATGCTAGTCCCCCTTTCCTTCTGCCGAACCGTCAGCCAGGACAGTATAGGATAATTTGTGATTACCGCTGGGTAAATAAAAAAATCAATGTAGACCAGTATTCTATTCCAACAATAGAATCTGTTTTTCATCATGTAGAGAAGACACAGTATTTTTCAATTTTGGGTTTAAATTTCTCATTTTTCCAGTGTGATTTGAATCCAAATTCCCGGGAAGTTCTTACTTTTGTTACTCCTTGGGAGCATTACCAATGGAAACGTTTACCGATTGGGGTAAATTGTGGGGCGCATGCTATGTCAAAAATTCTTTTTCAGGTCTTAGGTAAATATCAGTATCAATTTTGATTTACTTATATCGACTATGTTTGTAATTATAGTAACTCTTTTAACGAGCATGTTGAGCACCTTCGATTGGTTTTGTTAGCTTTGCATGATGCGGGGCTAACCATAAGTCCGGAAAAAAAATAACTTGGGCAAGGAAATATGTTAAGTATCTGGGATTTGAAATCTCCAGTGGCAAACTTCTGATGGACCCTGAAAAGATTCGCCCTGTGGTAAATTTTCCTCCACTTAAGAATTTAATAAGTGTTCGAAGATTTATAGGGATGGTGGGCTTCTACTCCAAGTATATCCCTGAATTTACGCATATTGCTGAGCCTTTGAAGAGAAAATGGGTTCCCTTTGCATGGGGTAAAGCTTAGGTAAAAGCTTTTAAAAATTTAAAGAAAAGTTGTCTTCACCGTCAGTTCTTACTTTGTCTGATTTTGACAAGCAGTTCGCTCTACAGGTAGATGCTAGCTCATTGGCTTTAGGTGCTGTGTTATGCCAACAAGTGAAAGGGAATTTATCCCCGGTTGCGTTTGCGAGCTATTTGTTGACAGCCTCTGAGCAGAAGTTCTCGGCGGATGAAAAGGAAGTTTTAGCCAACATATACGGCACGGAGATGTTCTCTGACTATCCAGAGAGTAGTTAATTTGTACTTCATACAGACAATCAGGCGCAGAGTTGGATTCTTTACCAAATAAACCAGTAGTACATATTGCTAGATGGTAAGTTAGACTTACGAAATTTCTATTTTCTGTTAAGCATGTAAAAGGAGTAGACAATGGAGTGGCAGACTGTTTGTCTCGCGTTTTTGATAAAGTTGAATTTCATTCTTTAGAATCATAAGATACGGAGTTTATGATAGAATCTCTTGTGGGAATAGATGAACAGATTAATATGGTGCATGATTTTCCTCAAACATATATAAAATTGCAAGACCATCAAGCAATGGATGCTGAATGTAAGGCTATTTGAACCTCTATTCTTGCTGGAAATTCTTCCACCTATGAAATCCGTAATGAGTTGATAGGATATCTTGATAACAATGGCAAGTTAAGTATTTTAGTGCCGATGTCTCTCCGTCCTATGACATTTCAATATTATCACAATACTTACTTTGGAGGACATGTAGGGCCACAGAATACAATTTCACGGATTAAAGAGATGTTTTATTCGCCGGGAATGACCCAGAGGTGGAAAAAAAGGTTATCGGATGTGAGTATTGCCAGAAGGCGAAAACACGTACAACCAGGGCTCAGAGACAGTATTCAGCTTCAGTTGCGCATTTTCCATGGGAAAGAGTTTATTTTAACGTATTTGCTCCTGCACTCCGGACAAAAGAAGTATTTACTGCTATTCTTGTAGACGTAGATAGCATTAGTACATTTATTTTCTTTTTCCCGCTGAGGTCCATGAAATCTGTAGGGATTTGTAACAGGGTACACGTTATTTGGCCTAAAGGTAATTTGGCCTAAAAATATGTCTGGCCAAATGATTTTAGGCCAAGCCTTGTTTAGGCCAAGTGCCTTTTAGACCAAGTGACTTTAAGGCCAAGTGACTTTTAGGCTAGGTGACTTTTATGCCAAGCTAATTTTAAGTCAAATAACTGTTATATCAAATCCCTTTTAGACCAGCTGACGTTTAGGCCAAGTGACTTTTAGGCGAAGTGACTTTCATTCCAAATGACACTTCGGCTAAGTTAGTTTTAAGCCAAACGACTTTTAGTCCAAGTGACTTTTAGTCAATGTGACTTTTAGGCCAAGTGACATTTAGTCAATGTGACTTTCAGGCCAAGTGACTTTTAGGCTAGATGACTTTTATGCCAAGGGAATTTTAAGCCAAATGACTGCCATGCCAAATAACTTTAAGACCAACTGACTTTTAGGCCAAGTGACGTTTAGGCGAAGTTACTTTTAGGGTAAATGACATTTAAGTGACTTTTCGGCCAAACGACTTGTAGTCCAAGTGTATTTTAGGCCAAGTGACTTTCAAGCCAAGCGTATTATAAGTCAAGTGATTTTCAGGTCAACTGACATTTAAACCATGTGACTTTTAGTCCAAGAGACTTTTAGGTCAACTGACTTAGTCCAACTGACCTTCAGGCCAACTGATTTTTAGGCCAATCACATTTAAGCCAAGTGAATTTTAGGCCAAGTGATTATTATAGTTTTTAATTTTTGGTTGTGTGTCGTACTATATTAGTTTCTCTCTTTCCTTTGGTACAAAATATCCCCGCTAGATCGCACCTTACTGCATTTTCGGTAGTATTTTCGACTACTATCAGTAGTTCCGAAAACATATGCTTATTTGGCTTCCAGCGCTTACCTTTTAGTTGTTGGGCATGATACTTAGAGGATATTTAGATTTCATTACCTACGTATCTCATTGTTCTTCTAATTGTCTTAAGAAGTATTTGGCTAAGTATTTTTCCGGACGTAAATAGCACTGGTTAACTTTCAGTGGCAAATTAAAATAAACGGCAATCAATAGTTTATTTATTTTCTAACGACAATAGATATTATGATAGTAAGGCGTAATGTAAAATTATATAAACTGTCATTTGTATCGACAAAAAGTAATAAATCCGAGATAATAACTCTGTATTTATAATAAAATAAGCTAAGAATTAATGTTATACATATATTACCACTAGCAAACCGGCCCGGATTCACCTGGCAACAATTTCGTTTTTACAGCGATACTTTGAAAGACAAAAATGTTTACTGTGGGTCATACGTAAAAGAAAAACATATGCTGTCGCAGACTTTTCTGTAGGTCTTTTTAAGAGCTACAATTCTGTATATCAACTTGATGTATCTCTTATGGTTTAGTCAGCGCAAGCCATGTAATCGCCCTAAAAGCTGTTTTTTACGACTTGAATGCAAACGGTTCGACATTTCTCTACTATTCTTACATTAAATATAAATGTATTATGCACCAAAACTTTCCTCAAGCAATTCTCTAAATGATTTTGAAAACCATATCAAAATCCATCAAGTTGTTAAGAAGTACTAAGCGAACACACAGACAGACGCGGATAAGCGACTTTGTTTTACACTATTTAGAGATAAAACACATATATATATATATATATATATATATATATATATTAAGTACCATTATATTAATTAAGGTACTCTGCATTTAATATATAACTAATTATTATTAACTTCGAAGGTTTATCTTAATTTTAATGATATTTTATGACGAGGAGAATAAATTTTCGTGTTTGATTATATAAAATGCAACTTTCTTTGTGCAATGTTTGTTTTTCATGTGAAGTTCCACAAGTTTAATATTAGTGTCTCTGATTTTTTATTTTCTTTATAGACTATCACGCCGTGCTTAAAATATGTCAACGGTTACTGTAACCTGACATTAATAAGGCCTGATCCACAATGCACAGTCGCCAGTGGCCAGTTCGCAGGCCGCAGTCGGCAGTGTGAGAAAAATTGCCGAACACAAATACGTGTATTCACAACGCGCAGTCGCAGTCCACAGTCTGGCAGACGGAGATGGTTCAACTTTAAACTTCGACTGCTCGACGGCCAACTGCAGGAAGATTCCAGCCAACCAGGTGTGCTCTTGAACATGTGACGTAAACCAGACTGATACCACAGATGCAATCTCAAATAAGTTCTATAATTTTTAATGACGACTGTCATTAAAACAGATCAACGTTTAATATTGCTTACAATATCTGAAAGATTCCGTTTCGATATATTTTTCTTTTATTAATACTTATTAACCCCTTAATCGGATATTACCCTTTAGTTAGAGTCGGTATTGCTGTTTTTATAGATATAGAATATCTCAAGTGTTTTCCCAGTGTTATACTACCAAAACTAAATTAGCAATTTTTACAAACATAATTTAAAAACAACACATCAGATAGATAATGTACAGCATGATGTGGAATAAATCCAATTGCCGACAGCCGACTGCACTTTGTCAATAAGTCTTAATATACACTTTCTGTAAAATGCCTTAAATTGCAGGCAGCAATTAATTGAAATAGGCGATATTTCACAGATGAATTCAGGCTGGAACCAAGACGCACAATATTAAGTTGTTTTATTATTTTTGCAGTAACAACTTCATAAACACATGTAAAAATTAAGAACTTTTTCAAAAGTAATAACCCAAAAAAAAAATTCTCAATTATATTTCAGATATTTTACCTATTTCTCCCATAACAAATGTGTTTTCCCTTATTAACTATCACAGTTATTTTAAAGAGACAGAACCTAATATTTTCATAATTTTTTCATCAATGCAAATAATTATTTTGATTAAAAAATTATTTTATTGTTGGAGTTTCCTCTTTTTATTTAATTCTACACTGCATATCTAAAACCTGCCATTATATAAAATAATTCAGTAATCACGCAATTGAAGGCAGCAGACATACCTGATAAAATATGGTAAATACTCTGTACACCCACTGTGTTCTAGTAGATTTCCTAACCTGCTCTAATTCTAAGTTTTAAGTGTGATCCCGAGGTAGGGACGGGAGCTAAGTGCGTCTCAGGGCTAGGCCCAATATGCCTACAAGGGAAGGAATTCCCGCAAGGAGGCATGCATTGGAGTAGAGAGGGATTGGGCATCAATGTCCGCGATAAGGGCCATGATTACCTACCCCAAGTGTACCTTTAATTAACGTTTAACTAAAAAGAGAAAGGGGAAAACCGTTACACACACCGTAAAAACCCTTTTGACAGGAAATAATTCAAAAATTGTTGCTTGCATTAATATAAATGATACAGGAAGCAGATAGGATGGAACCATCTCTTCATTAGTGGGAAAGAAAGACTAGTAGAGAGGGGACGGGACATCAAATAAACCGATATATTTAACACGTCACAAAACTGTTTAAAGTTTCCTGAAAATGAAAAAAAAAAAAGCACAAATATAATTATTTGTAAAACCGAACAAGCAACACAATACAAGTAACTTACAGAAATCAACATTTTACCTGTCATCTCGAAAATCATTGATAAGATAAACAATGTTCAGTTAGTAAACTACCAAAATATTAACTATATGTACTATGAGAAAACAAACAGTTGGACTGCTGGCGGTACCGAAATATAAGCACTACGCATATGAACATCACAGATATCACGGATAAGTCACAAATATCATAACTAACTAACATTTCAAAACCTTTAACCACAAATTATGATGAATATATCAAGCAATATCGGTTTACGTAGTGCCTAAATAACTTTTCACAATTAGCAGAATATGTATTTTATATATGTGTATATATGCATTCAAACATACGGAATATTTTACTGTGCCTAAGGTATCTAGCGATCACCAGTATGCTGATGTCCCGCAACTTATATCTCGTATTCTCTAAACTGCGAACTGCCCACAGTAGAAAAACGAAGACCTTGAAGGAGCGAACAAAGGTTGGGGCGAAAGCAGCCTTCAACTTAGCACTAAAAGCCCTTTAACACGATCAGATTTTTTTTTAAATTACAGTCAAATGTCTATTGAATTATATCATTGAATACTATATAATGTCATAAAAATATCACATTTGCGGCCATTTTATCTTTCAATTTCTTGATTGTCTCGTTTCGTTAAAAATTTTCGTTTATATCATGTTCTAAGTTTTCTTGAATCCAAAATTTCAATTTCTTATCACAGATTTTCTGAGATTATTAATGGAAGTAATCTTGTAGTATTAGTGTAGTGTGCGCACATGTAAAGTTTTTACAAAATAATAATGCATATTTTTAAAAAAGAAAATGAACAATAAATTGAAGAAAATGAGTTGGTGTATAACTAATTTTTTTGTGTCCTGCATGAGTCTTAGATGGTTCTAAAAATTTATTTTGGTATTTTTAACTGGTTTGATTAAAAAGTTTGTGATAAATTTTCATGTTGATACTTGAAAGCTTATTGAATGCAAATAATTTTAAAAAATAATGTGATTTTTTAGTTCAATAAATTTAATTCAAGTAATTGAATTCAATAAATATTTGACCGTATGAAATAGCCATAACAAATACTCTTAAGGGGGCGGTATCCTTTCCTTCTTGGATTTATAATCGTTTCGCCGCAACTTACTTATCAGATCAAATATTTGAAAACGACAGCGGCTGCCAGGGTGTAGGGCATATCTTACAAAATATTTTTATGTTCCCAATATTATACCAAATTTTTTATTGTATCTCTAACTGAAAATATAGGAATACTCGTCGTATATTACTTTTCAGTTTCACTAGCAGAAATATAAGACTGAATCTGTCCATGATGGTTTCAGAAATTCTGTCAAGTAGTTTTGTTTGTAACAGTAAGGTATCTCTCAAAACTTCGTTGTTAAGAGCCGCCCAAATCTTTCTCTATCTCTCTTCCTCTCTCTCTCTCTCTTTCAACAGTAAGGTTTGAATTTTAACATTAAATCTGAACAGTCATAAAGTATAAGTTATAAAGAGATATAAATAAAAATAAGGTTGCAAGAATGAAACCACCTTACCGCTGTTGAAGAAAATCGAATCAGCGCAGACCACTATAAACCGATGACGCTAGGCTGTGTACGCCCCACAGTTGGGAAGCCAAATAACACATCCAGAAAAGAACGTAACGTCTTTCGTTGATGTTTAGTGGCACAGACTATATGATGCCTGAAGGTTAAGGGGTTTGTAATAAGGTAGTCTTTTACTGTTGTATTTTGAAGAACGAATATATTGTCTCGAATTTAACACAAATAAAATACATCAGCACTTGAGAGGTGTGGTACTGTAATAATTTGGTTACTCTGATCGACTGCTAACAACTTCGTGATGGAGGGAGGCTTCTCTTGACGGTGATTGTATACTTAACTCTTGCTGGTACGATGTCAGCTGTGGACGGTGAGCTCCGGCGATGGGCGGCCTTGGCAAGGTCGCAGTTGCTGCCGTCTCACGGTGGTGATGTTCTACTGACGTGGCCAGGGGTCCGAACCCCTGACCTTACTCTCTGATCGGCGATCTTCGACTGACTGCTCTCTCGAAATAACATATCTGGCGGTAATAATTGACTGACTGACCTCTCTACGCGGTACAAATGAACTGACGCCCCTCTACTCTCGAAAAGGGGTTTTTATGCTCGCCAGCCTCCACCATTAATTGTCGGCATGTGTCGCCTTGTGGGGGGAGGAGGTGAGGGGGTAGGACGCAGAACAATGCCTTTCAAAACACATTTCCTGGTTCCTGAAGGTTTTAGGCGGGGGTAGTACCTGGCCCCTAGCTTACTCTCATCAGCTACTTATTCGGTGCATTTCCACATTGTCCTGTGGTTAGCTAAGGGGGAGGGGGGTGTTGTCGCCACCAATATCCCGCTCATCAGCTGTTTCTTCCGCGGTGCATATTTTCTGAATGTAGGCTCAGATCTCATATGAATAATTTTGACGCAAGTTGAATTCATTGTAACTTTATTCCAAGTCAATTAAATTGTTTAAAACAGTTTGGTCTTTGTTCATGACTTGTGTTGAAACCCCACGTGCTATTACACCCGCTTTGTCCGCTGGGTTGTGCTCCCTGCGTGGCCGCATATAGCCACCGTGCGCGCTCCTCTGGCGGCGACTGTGGTAACTAATTGCTGGATGGTAGGCACGGAGCCTTCTCAGCGCCAGCTAAGTTAGAAAGATTACCAGCTTGGTTGGCTTTGAAAAGCGGAAAACTACCGTAAATTGCTGTGTTGTTTGGTGCAGTGCAGGAATGCTTACGGGAACACAACATCCGATAGTTTTTTTCATTCATTTCTGCACGGAAAACTGAAGAGAAACGACGTAAGCTGTGAATCCAGGCGGTATAATTACAAAAAGCAGCCCTACACTACTTGCTTATGAATGTATTGTTCGCTAACGTAGAAAATTCATATAATGCACGCTTTTTTTACTTTACTGTTAAGTAACAAAATAGCTATTAATAGTTTAAATTTATCAGTATCATATGTTACATTTTTAAAAGTAGTAGATTAATATCACAACCACATATAAGGCTACCTAGTTCTCACCGATATCCAATTATAACAAAACATTAAAAATGATATTTAAATAATAAATATATATCGAAATGTATTCACATCAATATTGAGTGAATATTTGATTTTCAATTATAATGGTTCACATAGGGAACCAACAGCAGCATAAAGAATATGCAGTACTCATTTGACTGGAAACAAAAATTCTGGGTACCAGAATCTAGCGTATATCCCTGTACATTCGAAAAAATTATTACAAAAATATTTACCTCATCTTGCACTAGGTTTGTAAAAGACGCTAAGTTAAGAAAAATAATTAAAGTAAAATAATATATAATTGTTATTGAACATGATTGTTTAACAAGTGCTGGTTTAACGAAACACGAAGTTGCCATACAGACAGATGTAAATAAAACCGTTGAAATATTTTGTTTTTTCGTTGCACGATTAGTAGGTGCGAATTGTCTTCTCAAGAGTCTATTCCATTTAATGGCGAACTGAAATCACATGTGAATCGTTATAACATTAGCGCCAGAAAAAATTATAACTTTAATGAAATATAAGTTATCCAAAGATTTTATTTAAATGGCAGATGATAGAACTACGAGACTTAATGATAGTAATATTTGTGGTTTTTAAATATTCTGTTAAAACGGACACCAAGTGAAACATAGACATGCAGTAAGAAAGTAAGTACTATCACTTGTCCATGATCTAAATGAAAATGAAAACTGGTTTGTCATATCTGGAGTTCATTGTACAAAAATATCACACATTTTTTCCACAACATTAATGTTGCTGGCATCTACAATGGCTAATGATGTGTTTTCACCTAGCAGGGAAATTGTTGTAGAAACTATGCCTGCAGTATTTAAAAGAAAGTACCCAAAATGTAAATGACGATTGTACGGAAGTTAAAGTTGAACGACCACCGAATATTGATTAAAGAGTGTTTCTTTACTCAAATTACAAGGGCAAGTACACACTTAAATTCCTGATAGGCATTGCACCTGGTAGGAAGGTAAGCTTCAGATCTAAATGTTGCAGTGGCAGGTCGGGTGATATTTATCTCAAACCATTGCGGGCTTCTGAATTTATCATAGAAGGGAGACGAGATCATGGCATATAAAAGTTTTCCAGGAATAGAAACCAGGCTGTCCGACAAATGGATCATTGTTGTTACGCCGTCATATCTGCGTGATGACACATTAACAACTAAATAAGTCGAAACTACCTACAGCTTTGCCACTGTTCAAATTCACGAGAGAGGTGGATTCAGAAAATTAAAGTATAACATTTTACACAAACTATGAACTGAACTGCTCGCAAATGTGAGTGAATGGAGAGATTTTGGCGGCTCTTATCATAGACGTGTGCTAGGTAGCAACCCTCAAGGCACACGCAGCTTTCGTCATTAGGATGTGCCACAAAGCTAGGGAATAGCCGATGGCCACCTGTCAATTAAGGGTCCGGAGTATTCCCCCACGGAAGGTTTTGATTTTAAAGTTTTAATATCTTTAGTTACGCAACATTTGTAACAAAATACGATTTAATAAAAAGAACTACTTTTTGCAATCATTTATTTAAAAATTTATATTTACCAACTCGCTCCGTAAATGAAATTCTTAGTTCGAACGCCCAAAAGGTGCAATAAAAATCTACGAGTTTAATAGAAGCACCTTGGAGGTTTGCAACCGGGTACGTCTGTGTATATACAGATCAGCAGACTAAAATTGAAGAATAATAAATGAATCTGAAATACCACATTTTAAACTTATGAATATGTCGGTTATTATAGCGTACCTGGGCACACTTGGCACGCCCTTTGTGCACTCCTATGTAATTCCGGACGTTTTCCTGGTGCCTATACAACTAATAACTCACACAAAAAAACCGCGGGAAAGGGAAACTCGCCAAAAAAAAAGCCCTTTTATTTTTAAAAAAACTTCATTCCCGTTTGGTTGAAAATAAGACATACCGGCAGCAATTAAAAAAAATTTCGGCAAAATCAAAGTTGTCACACACTTCTATGTTGTTATAACTGCAAACAGAAACCATTTAAAAATCACAATGTCTTAAAACGGATATTTCCCACCAAAACGGCATTCATCAGAAATAAAACATATTGGTCACATACTCAGTTTGGTTGACTTATTTTTGATATATATGAGTTCAACAGGTTGCTACGCTTTTCACTCAGAGTGCTAAGAAAGTGCCAATCCCTAACCGGGAATTATTATTTACATATATGCATCACAGAGAGTAAAATGATTCAAATTATAATAAAAGTATATATATACAACCTAGATAACTTGTGTTTTTCAAGAAAATTCTGGGAAGAACATTAATACCACAGGCCTATAAATGTTTCAGAAAATGATCTTCCTAACATGGTGATATGATCAGGTATCTTAATGAGACAGAAAATAGTTTCGTATACGCTACTTCAACAAAGTGCTTCCCACTTAAATCCTCTGCACAATGTGCGAAAGACTGTGCTGAATTGGAAAATGTTTCAATGGTTGTCCATTAAATATATGGGATGGGGAGGGGGAAGGGTGGCATTTACCCATCCCTAATAATTTAATAAAATATTTGTTAACCTTTAAATGCGGTTCGAAAAGCTACAATACTTATCTTTATAAGTTTAGAAATGTTTAGATCGGGCACAATGCAAACTATGAGTAGCACGATGTACCTACAGTTATGTTCTCTCTCTAAAAAAAAAAACAGTGCTACCATGGACACATGGGCAAATTCTACTTTTATTACTGTCTTATTACGCTTNTTTAGAAATGTTTAGATCGGGCACAATGCAAACTATGAGTAGCACGATGTACCTACAGTTATGTTCTCTCTCTAAAATAAAAAAAACAGTGCTACCATGGACACATGGGAAAATTCTACTTTTATTACTGTCTTATTACGCTTGCACACTGGTGTGATAAATTTACGAAATATTTTTTAAGGTTTTGTGCATTCCACAAGGCACTTGGTTAAGAAAATCAAACGCACAAAATATATAAATTTTGTTCAATGAAACATATAAAAGAAAGTAGTTCAAAAATTCCCGTTCCAAATCACGGTTTCCCCAAGCATGGAGCATGTGACAGGCCATAGGGGCAAGTCGCGTTAACGATGTCCTACAGCTCTCTTTTTAACTCCGGCCGACTGTTCGTATATGGTAATTCAACATTTCGTTAAGCACTTGACTGTTCTTGAAACTACAAGGAAATTTTACAAAGTCGGATATTATTTCAAACATTTACGTAACACAGGTTGAAACACAATATATTTGAGAATAAGGTTTTAACATTATTATTTTACGCGCAATTTTAAGACACATCAGTGTAAGTATTGGCAATACATGCATATAACTTTTGCAGAATATAACTATAAAATGAAGACGTTTATAAATTACCTGTTTAAAGAGAGGCTTTCCAAACCAGCTACTTATGTCAGATAAAGGAACATGTTAGGATGTGTTCCTATTATAATATATTNAGGATGTGTTCCTATTATAATCTATTGAAATTTATTTCACATATTTTTCGTTTACGCTCATTCATCAGCTTGTCACAAATCTCAACACTCTCCAGAATGAACAAGGAAAATATTAATTCGATTTTAAGCTTTGACGTGTCATTTAGAGTCATAGTTTAAACTTAATCACACATTCTCCGTGTGCTGCATTATGTGCAGTTTCCAAATATACACATCATAAAAAAAACGTACTAAAAATAATTTAATTTTTCAGCAAATGACTACCAAAGTATGAAAACAAAGCTTTGGTCCAGAGATCTACAAACATGTTATAATTATGTAGGTTTATTGTAGGGAGTGTCAATTATATTCTGTAATCAAACATTTGATTATGTCGCCATTTTTTGAGTTAACGTGTTCCAAGTTTATAACTTACACAAATAAGATTTGCATTACCGAAAAATATGTTTATGTTACATTTGTAGTGTCAACTCATAGAAAATATTTGCTATCAGTTATTTGAAAATTTATTTCTGAATTATNTTTTATGTTACATTTGTAGTGTCAACTCATAGAAAATATTTGCTATCAGTTATTTGAAAATTTATTTCTGAATTATAATTTTTGGAATATCAATGCGTTTTTAATTTCATAATAGCAAACGACGTATTCTAGTTATGTATACGTTGACTTCTGCCTGAATGCTAATTTAAGGTAGTGTACTTTGTTTTAGAAAATATGTTGCTTTGTCTCAGATTGAATATAGTCCGCAATTTGCAGTAAAAAAATTATAAAATATTTAATGCCACCCTCTTCCCAAATATTTATATATATACTAGCTGACCCGGCAAACGTTGTTTTGCTGTGTCACTGGGAGACACCTGGTGGGAATAAATTGTAACCTAGATCGATAAATGATTAAATTACTAATATCACTATAAAAAATAAGGGTTGGTGGTAGAAGGGTGAAAATTTAGGAGGGTATGTATTTTTTGATGCCACATCATAAAAAAATAAAAATTTTGTTCAAACAATAAAAAAAAATTGTTTGGGGGTGGCCACCCTTATTACTTAGGGGTGTAAAAAAAAGATATAAATCTATTCTCAGACCTACCGAGTATACATAAAAAATTTCATAAAAATCGGTCCAGCCGTTTCGGAGGAGTTCAGTGACTAACACTGTGACGGGAGAATTTTATATATTAGATATATATATATAACTAAATAAAAATAGAAACTCAATTTTATTTTAATTTATTTACAAATATATTATTTACAACTTTAAAACTAGCCATCTCCACTATTACTCTTGTTATTCTCAATGAGTGCAATATTTATTCTCCATCTCAATTCCAATTAAAGTCCTTATAGTATCAATAACCTCTATATTGGCTAGTAATTCACACTCATTATTTACACATATTCAGTCTGTCTATTGGCATCATTCCAAATGCCTCTAACTCACGCATCTAGTTCAATAGTCTCGACAGTCAGCTCACTATTCACTGCATCGATGGTCGCACTCCGCATACTTCACTCGCTGGTCACTCTTGCCGCCACTCGACGCTCTGCCGGCTCGTCGCTTCGCTCTCTTCGCACATTTGGCGCTTAAGGACGCACAATCCTCTAAACTCGGAAACTGTCGGCTCGTAGGCTCCGTCGTGGCTTAAGGCCAAGTTACCCATGAGTGGCCACAGGTAGAATTCGCCAGCGTAGTTTCGTTTTTCGAGACTAGGAACTGAAGCTGGAAAAACTCTTCAGCAAGTTCAGCCTTCCGACGGGAGATGGCGAAAGCAAAACATGCCCCTACTTTCACGCCAGCCAGTAGATCATAACGGAAAGCGAACCCATGTAAGTGTGAAGGGGGGAGGTGGAGGGCAGTTAGAGAGAAAATCCAGCTTACCCCCTGGGGACAACACAAATAGCTTTCATTCATTCGTACGACACTTCCCTGCATTTCCATCCTTGTCACTGTCACAACTCACACTTCAGAAAGAAACCCAGTGCGACTGGCCATGCTGCTAGATCTAGTTGAGTCACTGGTGTGATTGATTAGATTCATTACAATAAGTGAATTGAATTCTATCTAAATCTTCCTTTCTAAGTTATATTATAAAAAATGAGGATCATGAAACCAAGCTAAATTGCGTTTTTTTAATTGTCCATTGCGGGAAACGATGAGCTATCCGTCAAACGATACACATTCAGACAGTTGTGGCCCACGGTCTTGTTTATTCTTTTACCAGACTTTTCAGTACTTATTTCCTTTGACGTTTCCACATTAGAACTATTGTAATTAAAGCTTACTAAGCGACGTTTATTAAAACGAATACTAATACTTAACTGTAATGATACAATTATTTACCCAAAATTTTCAATTGTTAATATGATGCTGTTGGCGAAGAACACTTGTTTATGGTCTAACTGCGTTAGCGTATTATTTTTAATACTTATATATGGGTCAGTAACGGTATAATAATGTCCGAAATTAGAAAATGTTTTCCTTTTTATTTGAACTTAACATTTTTTGTTTTAAACAGGTAGTGAATTATCGCCTTAATAAAAAATAATATTAGGGGTTGCTTAGGACAACACCTTATTGGGGAACGTAGTCCGGAGATAGTGTACTTTACAATCAATAACAATGCGAGGAATTAATCAAACTCAACTAGGGGATGTTAGCATGAGTACTCACAGACTTCTACAGATTTTCAATCGGAGATATGTTCAAGTTGGCAAGTAGCCATTACGAAAATAATCCAATACGCAGGTGCAAAGTAAAAATTGAAGACAATTCTTATAAAAAATGAGATTTATTTTAAATGTAGAAAAGTAAAAATGTTATCATTAACAAATGTCCTTGCATAAAGAAAACAGAACTAGCCTTCATGTAGCACAAAATAAGTTTTAACCGCAAACTAATTTTATTTAGATTTCTCTATCAACATTTTCAAGCCAACACACACGTTAGTTCAGGGAGTGAACGAATAAAGAGGGCGCCGCAACCATACTAGTGGAATACAAGTGAATCGACTAACGAGCATAATTACACTATGGGTACCGAGGCAATACGTCTATAATTCAATTAATGAATGAAAACCAGAACTAGGATGATAACTAATTACTTTTATTCTCCTTCATGGGGGCCAGCCCGGTGTACTCCACACGATTCTACCAGCCCATTGCCCAGAGGGCCCTTTGGCGATTCGTTGGATACGTCCGTCTACATCCTCAATTACCTAGCGAACGAAATACAGGACGCTGAGGAAATTAAACAAAGAACAGGTAATTGCCGGGGCAAAAGCGCGACGCCGACGGCCGTGTCGCCATTATTTAGTACCCCTGCCTCTAGAAGACGCGGGTAGTCGACCCACCCGGCAAAGGAGGCCTCTGATATTTTCCACAGGCTATAATAATTATGGCGGCAGATCACTGGTATGGATGTGCTACCAATACCTCGGAGACACGACAGCTGCCCACCGCGTTCCGATAGATGAACTTAGAAGGTTACCAACTAGCGGGCCGCGACCCCGTTCCTTCAGGTGGCAGACACGAAACCCAATATTTACTGTAAAAAAATGTATAAACATGATGCAATATCATAAGTTTGTCTAGTCTCCAAGTACCGTAGTTACAAAAAAGGACAGTATAACTGCGAATATATGTGAATATTAAAACTCCTTATAAATTCATATTGGCTGCATTGCTAACTTATTTTTAAACACATTTGAGAGCTTATTGACACAGTGTGACTGCGTCTATCAAAGAATGTATAGAATCTGTTTTGACAATACTGACGTATATAATATAAAACCAGATATCATCACAAGTAAACTTTAATATTTTTGGTTGTCAAGAATGCAGCTATGTTAACAAAATAATAATGGTAAAACAAATAAGTTATAGCCTAACTTAGGAAACACTAACATGCCGAAGTGTGTTCTAGCGATAAGTAATTACGAACTAATGTTCGATATTATTAAGACCATCATAAATGACGTTACAAAATTAACTAAATAGCATGATATAGTTAAATTACGGCGTGGTGTAAACGTGGCTTTAGCGGATTATAACATATCAATTTTTTTAAAGGTACTTTCTTCTTGCACTGATGCATATGTTTTTCAATCGTATCGCCTGTAATATGTCGAATGTATCCATTTGAAGTCAATTATGGCTACACAAAAAATACTCACTTTGTTCAAAAATCTATTTCAGGTCACACGGATCGGAAATGGAATCACCATTCGAGGCAACACGAAGCAAACACGGAACAATATGCCAACCTACGGCAAATGCCCTTTTAGACTAGAGTTTTCGACCGTCACCAAAGCGTAAACATAGGCGAGGCGAATGCAGAGTAAACTGTAGAGTAAACTAGGATAGCGGATGGTGTGTTGCCAGCACTCGATCTGGTCAGGTGATTTGTTGAAGTATGGAACAAACGACGAGCGATAAACATGAAAACATCACTGTTACAATATCGTTTTCCGTACAGTAATTATAATATGTCGACTATGATTGTTGCTATTGTTATAAATATTACTATTTATTTCAATACGCTACCAATAAATTAAAATTTATTATACAATTACCGATTTTGATATCGATGTTTCTTTGTTGCACAATACGAATAGCTGTTAAAAAAAAAGCAACATACTTGTTTGCTGTTCAACTCCGATATACGTGTTTATAATTTCACTCCTGTTAGGTATCAGTTTTAGTAGTGGCTTACTCAGCCAAATCCCGGTTTGGCAAACAGAACTGATTGCCAAAACCGGGCAACTGTGTCAACATACTGACGGTACTGTCCTNTGCTTGACTGGAGACGTTTTTACTTATCTGTGACTGCGGCTTTTGGTGAGTTGTCTTCGTTGGTTGGTATAGCTGTGTCGGCCCGGCGTCCGGTCTCGGAAGTCCGGGGTTGGTTTCTCGGGACTTGTGATGTCTCTGTGATATCGGCTGGCTGTTCCCGTTGGAGAGCGCGTCTCCTCGTCTGCATCAACGTCCACAATGATCCGGTTCGCACTCCCGACGTCTCTGCCTCGCTCTGAACAACTGACTCTCATCTCAGCCATCGAACAACTGACTCCCGTCTTGGCTGCGTTCGTGAATTTAACTCGTGTGTCGCTATGCTATAGTTATCTCGCAGAGAACTGGGGACTTCCCCTGTCTGCCTGATTTTGTGTTTCGTCAGCAGCTTGTGTGCCCCGACCAGGGTGGTGGTAGGGTGAAGTAGGAGTCGCTGGGATTCCTATGAAGCTGTGGTCTGCACTAATTCTCGTCGGGACATCCCCTGTTTTTTTTCGCCGAGAGCCGCCTATCAGCTATTTCTCTTGAGTGGCTCAAGGGTCTTCCCCGATCTAATAATCTCAGGACATCCCCTGTGTCTCTCGAACTTCGGATCTTTCCCTGGGGTGAATCCCGGGTTGAATGTTTCGATGTCAGCTGCCTGAGCTGGCCAGCTGCCTGCCCTGGCTAAGTATGAATACAATGGCAGGGTTTGGTAACCATGCTATGCCTATTCTCATAAAGAACATGCATCAACTCCCCCCCTCCCATTTAAAGCGTTGGTGCATACCCTACCATGGCGTCGACTCTGGGTTCCTTATCTGTCTGGTTCACNTCCCCCCTCCCATTTAAAGCGTTGGTGCATACCCTACCATGGCGTCGACTCTGGGTTCCTTATCTGTCTGGTTCACTCCTCTGTGTCTCTGCGCATGCCGTCGCACATCTACTGCTCTCCCATCGCGCATCTGATGCGTGGTCTGCGGGGCTATCCCCCCTCCCCCCTTTATCACATCTTGCGGTGGCTCATTAAGCTGCAGCCACCCCTTCCCCCTTTCATGCTTTGACCTAGTGAGGGGTGCATTATCAGCTGAGGGGGTCGTTTGCCTCTCTGTCCCTGGTCTTGCCTCAAGGACCTCGTCTCCTCCAAACACTCGTCTCCTTACGTGAACAGAATTACCTGATGTCAAAAGGAAACTCTATTGGTCACTGCGGGACAATACTCTATGCTGAGGGCTTAATTAATTTGCAAGGTACACTCCCAATACATCGCAGGCCATAGTAACCCTGGTGAAAATAGATGCTATGGGGTTTGTCTCAGAATCTCTTAAATTGACAATAATTACAAACAAAATAAACCCTGGTTACATTGCACACTTTTCTTACATCACTACTACTAATTAAACAGATTTACATCATTGCTACTAATTGAACAGGTTTTCATCACTACTACTAATTAAGCAGGTTCATTACACACTCTATTCTGCCGCACTAACTGACCCATCCAGGTCATGGTAATTCTGCTGAACGAGTATGCGAGCAAGCTTCTCTCAGCATTTGCATGCGTAGTGACAGGTGGTATTTTGACTGGTATTTTTATTTTTACATGGGCTCACAGGCCGTCAAAAAAAACTAAAAACCCGGTTATTTTATGAGTCTTTCTGCCGCTCTACGAGCGGTCTGGCATTGGGCAAAGATAAGCAACACTGACCCTGGCGGCAAAATAAATACACTTTACAATTCGGCTGCTGGCTTCTTTCTAAACTTACTATTAGAACATTACTGTCCCACACATTTTACGGTTTACTTTAACGTTCTTAAGTGCATAAAAAACCATATTTACACCTTTTTACACTTAACCGATATCCCTCATTTATCAATGATAAACAACAGTAAACACTGGTCATAAACAATACATAAACATCGGTAAACAATAAGTAAACAATGATACACAGTGAGACTGATGAAGTGAACACTGGTAAACAATGAGACTAATGTCACACATCCCTTNTAAGTAAACAATGATACACAGTGAGACTGATGAAGTGAACACTGGTAAACAATGAGACTAATGTCACACATCCCTTGTCGCGGAATTTTTTAAAATTGGTTTTACTGCGCATGTTTGCACACATAAGTACAATGTCATAATAACACTCTACATTGGGCTGAAGGGCTCTTAAGACTTAGCACTGGAGGTACTGAAATTAATCTTTCCCCCTAAATGTACACACAGCAGACATTAAAAAATATATACACTTGCTGCACTTATTTCTGCGTCAATTAGCCCTGGTTGCACTCAGCGGGCGACAGATGGTAAACACCCTACCTTTTGTGACACAGAGTCTGTTCTTGGTTGTGTCTGCTCGGCCCCTGGACTCCACGGGGCCTGTACTCGTGTCGATCCCTGTACAGGCGGCATATTTCTCCGTCCCGGCAGCTGCGCCAGGGCTTTATCAGCCTGGCCTTGTTTACTTCCGTCAGGATAAAAGGCGGATTACACGACCCGTCCCTGACCGCCCTTTCCCCGTTCACGGTCCCGATCTCCCTGCCAACTCCTCGACAGAGCGTTGTATTTACACGACCCGTTTTTTCCGCCCGACCTACTGCTCAGTCTGTTGCTGTTCTTAGCAAGTGCGTGAGTGTGCGAGGCAGTGCAGTTTATGCTCTACTAATTTAATTTAATGGCCCCGTATCTACCAAAGCAGCATGCTGTTGGTTTAGCAATAACTGCATTGGCCCTGTGCAAGAAAGAGAGGAAGAAAAGGAATATGTGGATGAAGCAGGTATATCTCCAAAGACCTGTATTGAGTCATGCAAGAATTATGGATGTATTGGATGCTGATGATCTCCGGAATTTTTCGCGTATGACGCCCGAAGTTTTCACCAATCTACTAAATATGGTGAAGTCTCATATCGAGAAAAAAATATGGTTATGCGTGAAGCAGTGAGTGCAGAGGAACGGTTGATTGTCACACTTCGTTTTTTGGCTACAGGAAGGACGTACAAAGATTTGAAGTATAGTGCTGCTATATCACCATCATTGATGTCAACCTTGATTCCAGAAACTTGTGCAGCTGTCTACAGTTGTCTAAAGAAGTAGATAAAAGTAAGTAAAATGGCACTAATTTATTTGTATAAAGATCACTATATTTGTAGTAAAAAAACACGATGTAGAAAAACAGGAAACAAGACAATATTAAAAGGAAATTAAAAAATCAATACAAAATCAAGTATTCAGCAAGTTGTTGGTCAGTGTCGGCAATATTCTGTTCTTCATTATTGATTGGGGCATGAGGTCGTTGTGATGCTGATCGGATGACCCGGATGAGGGAGAAGGAGTTGTCCATGATGATGTAGATCCGTGATAAGACATGGGCGGAGAAGAATAATCTGAGAAACTTGGAAATTTNGTATAAAGATCACTATATTTGTAGTAAAAAAACACGATGTAGAAAAACAGGAAACAAGACAATATTAAAAGGAAATTTAAAAATCAATACAAAATCAAGTATTCAGCAAGTTGTTGGTCAGTGTCGGCAATATTCTGTTTTTCATTATTGATTGGGGCATGAGGTCGTTGTGATGCTGATCGGATGACCCGGATGAGGGAGAAGGAGTTGTCCATGATGATGTAGATCCGTGATAAGACATGGGCGGAGAAGAATAATCTGAGAAACTTGGAAATCGGTCGTGTTGGTGATTGGAACGTTCATATGGCTGAGAATAACGTGAGTGGTAAGGTTCAATGGTAGGTGGGCCACAAACAGGCACAGGCAAGGAGGCTGGAGCTGTTCGTAATACTGATGATGTTGGTGTTAGTTGGCCCAACTTTCCAAGAAACAGTACATCAGAAAATAGTTTTTGGGCAATGGACTGCTGGTCTAGTTTCAACATTTGCAACTGTTGGGAAACATTTGCTCCAAAAGTATCAAACTGGTTACTGGGGCCTCGCAGCAAGGCGTGGGCAGCATCAATTAGTGCATCCTGTTTTTTCCTCAGTGACATCTTTGCCCTCTTCGGAGGGATAGGTGTATTTAAAGGGAAAATATTTTTTTGATGAAGGGTCGGATGGCTCGCTGGGCGGCTGAAGTGTAGCAGGGTTTTCGACTGGTGGCTCGTCCGGTGCATGGTCTCGTTGTGTATCATTCATAATCTGAAAACAAAATAAGTATCGTCATGGTAACCTTTGGTTTTTTTTTCAGATGCCAGCAAGTGAGGAAGAGTGGAATAAAGTGGCGACAACATTTGAGGAAAAGTGGAACTTTCCACACTGCCTTGGTGCCTTCGATGGGAAGCATGTGGCAATTAATAAACCTCCAGGAAGTGGATCTCTATATTTCAACTACAAGAAATTCTTCAGTGTAATTGTGTTTGCTTTAGTGGATTAAAATTACAGTTTTATGTACATCAAAACTGGGATAAATGGAAGTGTCTCTGATTCCACGGTGTTTGAGAGCACAAACTTGTATGAAAAATTAATGACAGGAAAATTAAAGTTGCCTGGGGACGGTCCCCTCCCCGGAACGGATTCAGAAGCGCCTTACGTTTTCTAAGGAGACAGTGTTTTGCACTTAACAAGCATTTCATGAAACCTTACACTTTAAAGAATATCACTCACGGCTGTATCTTTAATTACCGTTTGTCTCGAGCAAGAAGGGTAACTGAGAACGCGTTTGGGATCCTAGCCTCCAGATTTCGCATTCTGCGTACATGCATTGCCGTCAATGTGGACACTTTGGACCAAATAATTATTGCGTGTTGTGCTCTGCACAATTATTTATCAACATTCAACCCTTTATACCAACAGTATGATGTGACTGTGGACCAAGAAGACACTGTAAACTGTGCGTTTCAACCTGGAGAATGGAGATTAAATGGTGAACTCGTACCATTATGTCAGAGTAATGACGAACAGCATTATGAAGAAGGCATCAAAATACGTGATAAGTTTGTGCACTATTTCACCCACGAAGGGAGCGTTCCTTTTCAGGAGGACATGCTGACTGCCATTCCCCAAGTATTATGAACAGTTTTAGTTATACCTACCTGCTGATCTTTACAGTGTACAAGTAATTCAACNGGCATCAAAATACGTGATAAGTTTGTGCACTATTTCACCCACGAAGGGAGCGTTCCTTTTCAGGAGGACATGCTGACGGTCATTCCCCAAGTATTATGAACAGTTTTAGTTATACCTACCTGCTGATCTTTACAGTGTACAAGTAATTCAATTTCGGGATATCTACGAGTTTTCAGTTATGTGTTTTTATAGCTAAGTTCGTGTTTGTATAAGAATTTACTTCATTTTTAATAAAGCTTACACTTAATTATNATCTACGAGTTTTCAGTTATGTGTTTTTATAGCTAAGTTCGTGTTTGTATAAGAATTTACTTCATTTTTAATAAAGCCTACACTTAATTATAAATAAAGCATTTGTGCACCTATCAACTTACCGTATCACATTCATCTGCTTCCTCCATAGTCTCTGCACCTGGCCGTACCATTTCTTTTCCGTCCAAAAACATCATGAGATCATAGTACCAAAGAGAGGGCACGTACTGGTCGTTAGACCATGAGCCAGTGATGAAGCTCCCTTTGACCTAGAGGATCGGAATGAACAGGTTTGCTTCAGGTAGTTTTTACAAGTTATAGAGACAGGAAAATAATGTTACCTGGGTACTAAAGACTTATCTTTTTTAGTACTTTCTTGTATGTAGTTCTCATATTTTCCATTTTCTTCTTAACATCACTTAATGTAGCTTCCGGCTTTATTTTCTTAAAAACTTCAAGTATCAGGAAAATGCTTGGTTTCTTGCATCTTTATTAAAATACAAAGCTTGGGAAGTGTCCCACAACAGTTTGTATGATTTATAGACCTCTATCATCCCTGTAAAAACTTCTTTTTCTCAGCACTCTGTCCAACTGTTGTGTTGCTTTTTCGTGTGTTTTATGTTTTAATTTTTGTAAAGGAATCGTCACAACTTGTGTTCCGACTTCGCTCTCGCTCGCCTGTTCCCTTTCGTTCGCTACTCCTCGCTTCATCTTGCTTTCTCGCCCGTCTCCTTCCCCCGCTCATCCCCGCACGCGTCAGTTTCGGNTTCCTCTGGGTCGCTTCTTGTATCTGCTCTGGGGTAATGGACGCGGGGTTCGGGTATAGGCTGTATCTGATCCCTTGCTACTTTCCGCATTTTCCCTCTCTCGTCCTCCGCCCAGTACACATTACCTTGGCGCCCTACTATGACAAATCCCGCACAGAATTTGTCACTGGCTTTGATTAAATGGTGGTTAAATAAACAATACATGCCTACCCTCGGACAAGTGGTGTCCACCGATTGCTTGCTCTGGATACTGCCACTGGGTATACTGGTGCTGGTTTCTCCGAGCTGTTGCTGTTCTCCGGATAGCCGCCCTTCTTATTACTTCTGGGGCGGGCAGTTCCGTAGCTTCCGTTCCCCACTGTCATTCCCCGGGTCGTCGGAGGTTGTACCCTAGTATTACCTGGCTGGGGGAAGTCCCAATGGCATCATTGTGCCGGCGTCGTAATGTGTATAGGATTTCTGGTAGCTGTACGTCCCATTGCAAATGGTTGTCACCCATTCTTAGGTGTGTGCCCTTTTTCAATTCCTGGTTCTGGCGCTCAGTAGGGTTTGCCTGGGGGTGGTAGGCTGGAGTCGTCCAGCTTTCTGCACCCCGCGCCTCGCATGCCTTCACCCATTTTTGTGCCCATAAACTGGAATCCGTTGTCTGTTAAGACACATTTCGGATATCCCCACCGGGGAAAGACCTCTCGCTCCATTTGGCGGATAATTGTGCTTGCTTCCTGATTGAGCATCGGGAATGCTTCCGTCCACCTGGAAAACTGGCCTGTCACTACCAGGAGGTATCTCTTTCCTCGGGGTGTACGGGGGTAGGTGCCCATAATATCTGTGGCGATGTGGGTCCATGAAGCTTTTGGTGGCCTGGGTGTGTACCGCATCTTCGGTATTTGATAATCTTTGTTTTCACAGCAAGGCCGACATCGGGCGACGTATCGTTTGACTGCACTGCCGACTCCATGCCAGGTGTACTGGTTGGTCAGGGACCTTAATGTCTCGTGAAATCCTGGGTGTCCCATGTGGGGGTGGTCATGGTGGTGTTCGCAGATACTGGTTCGCAGCTCAAGGGGAGCCCAGATTTTCCACTGATCCATATGCAGGTGCGCTCTTGCCCAGATGACGCCATTTCTTTCCTCATACCGGTCGGGATATTTTCTCATTAGTTCCGGTAATTTGGGATCGGTCTGCTGTTGGTCTCGTAATAGTTCCCTGCTTTCGCGGAACTTAACCAACTGTAGCTCCAGGTTATCGGACCGTGGTAGCTTTGTGGGAGGGGGATATAATATATTCCCAGTCGTTGGTTCCTCTTTCTTTGTCAGATATTTGCGGTCGGCGGGATAATGCATCGGACAACTCGCTGGTAGAGCCTGGGCAGTGCTCGATTGTGAACGTAAATTCCATTATAAATAATGCCCACCTCCCCAATTTTGTCCTTTCACTACTCTTGGTTTTTAGCCATGTAAGGGCCTTATTGTCGGTTCTGAGAATTAAGGGTGTATCCTCTAGGTATTAGCGATATTTGCGGACTGCCTAAATAACCGCAAAGCATTCCTGCTCATTACTGTGGTAGCGCCTTTCAGTCTAATTTAGCATAATGCTGGCATATGCTATAATCCGTCGCTGGTTCTGTGACTGCTGCTGGTCTAGGACAGCACCCATTCCAGTTCTGCTTGCATCAGTCTGCAAGATTTGGGGTAAATCTGGTGTAGGCCGATGGAGCATGGTTATGTTGCTATAATGCGTCTTTAATTTGTGAAAGGTCTCTTTGTGTCGGTCGGCCCACTTCCAGCTACCCTTTTTAGGTACGAGCTTGTTGAGGGGGGCCATAAGGCGGACGACCTCTTCTATAAAGTCTCGGAGCCAATTGCATAGCCCCAGAAACCGTTTCAATTGCCTCCGGTTAGTTGGTACTTTAGCCTCCTCAATTTCTCGTTCTTTCTCAGGCTTTAGATGATTCCTGTCGAGGTAATTATGTTCCCTAAATATTCGACCTGGATTTTCCAGAAGTGGCACTTCTCCAGTCAGTATGTAAGTCCATGAAGTTCGAAACGTTCCACCACTTATCGCAAGTGCACCTTGTGTTCCTCCCATGTGCGGGAATATATTATCACATCATCCAGGTACGCTTGGCAAAATTGGCAGCTATAGCCTGTCAGCCCAACCACTTATATCAATCGCTGGAAGGTTGGGAGTGTATCCTTCAACCCAAATGACATTACACGAAACTGTAGCATTTCGCTTTCTGGGGTAGTAAACGCTGTCTATTTCAGGGACCCTGGGTGTACTGGGATTTGCCAGTAACCACTCTGTATGTCTAGAGTGGAGAATATGCGCACGTCCCCTAGATCGCAGAGCATATAAGCCATGTTTATAGCTGGAGAGCGAGTGGATAGGTGATATCATTCAAGGCTCGGTAGTTTACACAAAACCAGAGCCCCCCATCTTTCTTCAGTACGAGTACCACCCTGGCGTTATATGGTGAGTCAGTCGGCTCTGCGATCCCTTGCTCTTTCATCTCAGCTACCTGGTTTAAGATTATCTGCCTGCAGTAGGCTGACGGGTTGTCTGGGGGCCAATATTAGGGTGATAATTTTTTAACCATATTTCATGTCGGATGGCCTTGGTCTGCTTTAATCTGTTGGTATGCTCGAATATAGTGGCGTGGGTGTCCAGCATCTGCAGTAGTGCCTTAAGCTGGTCAGATCCTAGTTTGTGGTTCATTACCTCACCACAGATTTCTTGGGGTTTTTGCGTGTTTGTTGGGGCCTCCCAATTTATAGCCATCCTATCCTGCTTGCCTAAGTATAATCGCTTTTTCCAGCAATCGATGATACAACCTTGGCTTATCAGCCATGGTTGCTTGAGAATAATTCTTCTACTAAATGTGGGGCATAAAATAATTTTGTTTCTATTGTTTCCACACTTGTGGATATTGGCAATGTAACCTTCCCTTGTATAGCCAGTTGTGACTCAGTCTGGGCAATTAGAATTATTCGGGAGTTTTTCTGCATTTCCTTTTTCTGCTTGGGTATTAGCAGCCGGCTTTTAATGAAATTTCTGGCCGTGGCAGTTTCCAGGACCGCCTTAACATCATGGTTATTGATCCAGACTTCGATCCGAGGGGCTTGTGTTCCCGGTCTCGGATCGCATAAAGTTAGTATTATTCCCACCCTTTTACTTACACCGAAGGTGATGGGTGACTCGAGCTCCCGGCGCATGCATTTCCCGGCTCTCACTTCTGGTAGTTCTCCTTCCCTGCCTCAAGGGAGGAACCATGGGTAGCTTTCTCCCTTTCGGCGGATATTAGGGCTTTTACTGTAGGGCAGTCGCGATGCAAATGCCTCTCGGGACAGTACCAGCACCAGGGTAATATTTCCCCTTCACTTTTGACGGGTCTGTTATTCTCGGTTGCCCGCACCGGCCGGGCGCCTGGGAGGGTTGGCGGCAGGCATGTAGCGACATCTGCTTTTTCTATTTCCTGATAATCTATCTCCACTTCTCTTGCTCTCTCTACCAGTTCCTCCATCCATACTGCCCATCGATGTCGAAGAGCACTCCGTATAGCTGGTGTTAATAACTTCGTAATAATATGAACCCCCACCGCCTCTGCTCCTTCGGGTGCGATATGTGAATACATTTGTGCTTTTCTCCTAATAAAAATTTCTACCTCCTGTTTCTGCTGTTTCTTTGTGTAAAATACCGTGGGTAACGTGGTGAGTACATCTTCCCTTGCGAATTTACGACTAAGGAGGGTAGCGAATTGTTCCCATGTGGTCACAAATTCATCGTACATATTCCACCATGTGAGGGCGGCTTCCTTTAGCTGTTCCCGTCCTTTTCGTACCCATCATTTACTGGGAAGCCCATCGGTCTGAAACTCGTGTTCACAATTTTTTATAAATAGTTCTGGGTGTGGCCAGCCTGAGAATTCCGGTAAAACTACTTCCTGTGTTATTTTTTGTTCCTTTTCTACCCGATTACCAGGGGTTCGGCCCAGATTAGAAGGGAGTGCCCATTTCGTCTGTCCTTGGCATACTCTGCAATAGTATACCCAGCCACCCGTGCTCTCGACCTCGTCATGCCACCCTAAACACACATTGTGAATTGACTGTGGACATGTAGCAGACTGTGTTTGGCGCATGTTGCGCCCCGGACAATTAAGGAGGTCGCAGCATGTCTGCTGTACCTGGAAATTATGGCAACGATACTGCATCTCTTGCATCAGCCGAAAAGTGTCTGGCCAGCCAATACACTGGTTACAATGGCGTTGAGGGCAAGTGCTGCACCTAATCATGAACAGTCCTGTACCATGACACAGTGGAGCACTGCACTGCTCCATCTGTTCCCCTCTTCCCTCGTTCATCGTCCGGAGGTTATCTCGGGTCATCTCGGTCCTCGTCTCCTCCCCTCCTGTGGTTTTCGCATATCCTCTAGACTCCTCGCCTGCCTTCGAGCGGCATTCCTCGTCTGCGGGCCTAATAAATGTGGGGTTACTGTAATGGTGTGCACCACAGGGTTATGTTCCAGACTCCCTGAAGTCTCGGACATCCTGACTAGCTCGGTAAGGGTGACCCTTTCTCTCGGATATTAGTCTGGTCCTGTTTCTGTCTATACAGACTTAGCTATGCCCGATGTTGAGCACCAAAATAACTTGATGCTACAGTCCTTTGAGTTATACAGGATATTGGCTAGTAGGGTACTGAGTTACTGTACTTTGGTGCAGACTAAGGGTACCTGTGGTTGTTGTGTAAAGGGTGAACAAACACTAGTATTATCTTGGTTATCACACAAGTCTTTTATTTGACCGACAATAACATCGGTATTTACACACATACATCAGACCGATCTCCGTCCCCCACCGCCTTCCACATGGCGTGGGCCTGAAGGGCAGGTTGGCGAAATGCTATGCGTCGGGGAAGGCTGCTTGACTGGAGATGTTTTTTACTTATCTGTGACTGCAGGCTTTGGTGAGTTGTCTTCATTTCTTGGTGTAGCTGTGTCAGCCCAGCGTCCGGTCTCGGAAGTCCGGGGTTGATTTCTCGGGACTTGTGATGTCTCTGTGATATCGGCTGGCTGTTCCCGTTGGAGAATGTGTCTCCTCGTCTGCATCGACGCCCACAACGATCCGGCTCGCACTCCCGACTTCTCTGCCTCTCGCTGAACAACTGACTCTTGTCTCGGCCACGGAACAACTGACTCCCATCTTGGCTGCGCTTGTGAATTTAACTCGTGCGTTGCTATGCTAAAGCTATATTGGTCAGCACTTTCTCGTCAGAGAACTGGGTTCTTCCCCTGTCTGCCTGATTTTGTGTCTTGTCAGGGGCTTGTGTGCCTCAACCAGGGTGGAGGGATGGTGAAGTAGGTGTCGCGAAGATTCCTTTGAAGCTGTGGTCTGCACTAATTCTCGTCGGGACATCCCCTGTTTTCTTCAGCAATTTCCCTTGCGTGGCTCAAGGGTTTCCCAGAGCTAATAATCTCAGAAAATCCCCTGTGTCTCTCTAACTTCGGTTCTTTTCCTGGGATGAATCCCCAGGTTGAAAGTTTCGTTGTCAGCTGCCTGCCCTGGCCAGCTGCCTGCCCTGGTCAAGTATGAATACAGTGGCAGTGTTTGTTAACTGCGCTATACCTGTTATTATAAGCGACATGCGCAAATACTAGAAGATAAATCTACTACATCCAAAGTGAGTATAACTAATATTTTATGGTCACGGTACCAAAAAAAGGCTACGAGGTTAGTTGCTTTTTTTAAAGATCCAAGCTTCAATTTCGAGCCAGCCAAGGTACTAATTTTTTATATAACATTTTACGCATGCGTAGTGTAGTATGTATTGAAAATCTCCAACATATTATTTTCTCCAGGTTTTACAGAAACTATCGATGTGCGTGTCTNTCCTAATTTTTTATATAACATTTTACGCATGTGTAGTGTAGTATGTATTGAAAATCTCCAACATATTATTTTCTCCAGGTTTTACAGAAACTATCGATGTGCGTGTCTGCTAAATGATTCATTTGAACTGTGGGGCTGATATTTACATTGACAATAGGGCCTACTCTATCTGGAACTTTACAGACTTTGACACAGCCATATTATTTGAGATTTCATTGAGAATGTGTGTTCATACGAGTTCAATTAAATGACTATGCATGTACCACCAGCATGAAATTTGTATTTGAAAGGCGAGTACTAGTAATATGTAATAAAAATGCACAAAAATGAAAATGAAATATACACGGAGGAAAATATGAAAGTTTTACAGAATAGGGGAAAAGCAGGCAGAGGACTATACAATAATATATATATGTCTATATATACACATACTAACATGACAGTTTATTTTTAAACATTTATTCTGGTCGAGACAACGGTTTTACAGCATCAATAACAATATACGTCTATTATAACGTGATATTTTCAACACCATTCACAGAACACAATACAAGCGCTTATAAATAATGTTATTTACATTGAAATTACTAAGATTATTTAAATTTTCATAACTATACTACAAAGAGTACAGACTATTTTGCGTAAATGACAAAAAATAATCACTATTTACAATGTCCCATTTTCAACGGTTACTAGTTTTTTTGCAACTGCCTGTACTTGCAGTATATACTGCGGCTCTCGGGCCCGCATTCCTTTTCTGATACGACTGTCCACTTATTCCGGCAACAAGAACTCCATATAAAATCTCTGCAGTTTTGGTAACATCAGTTTTTCCCAGAATTCGTCGGCTCTTTCTTCCCGTAATACTTCAATTCCACTGTCGCAATACATGAGCAAGTTACAGCTTGTTCTGTGCGATATTTGGAGTTGCCCTTGTATTTGGTATCTATACCGATGTAATTTTTTAAGTTGCAACTTCTCATTTTTTATTTCTATGCAGAGATTCTTACATTTTACTGCTTCACGAATGGACATGCTTTCTATAGATGGCACACACTCTACTTCAACAATGCCATCTTTCTCAAAAATTCCATTTGGGCTGGCTCCAAGCTATGGTATCTCAGGGTGAACAAAAATTTCATAATGTGCTACAGTTGTCTGCTTGTCTTTCTCGTAGGCGGATATGGCTTTTTTTCGTGTACTCGGCCGTAAATAATAGCTGGTGAATAGAGTTCGGTTCCACAAACCATATTATTTACAATATTGTGGCAAGATGTAACATTCCTCATACAACAGATAACCCCGAATCGTGATGCAGTTAGTCTCTACTGTCTTGCCTGCATCTATAGTGGATTTTCACGCTGTCCAACGGTAGCTCGTTGTAATGAGGAACATAGCGTCAGAGAACCAGCTTATTCCTACAGCTTCCCTAAAATTATGTTCATCTGGCTTTGAAGATCATTGGGAGGAGGTTTTGCAGCATTTGGATCATACTCAATGTAACCAGTTGTTCCGTCGATCTTTCTCTTCTTTTTTTTTGTGTTGGTATTTTCCTTCGTCACTAAAATTTTGTCTTTTAGATGACCGAGATATTTCTCGCTTCGGACAGATTTTCTTACAAATATTTCCTGGACTATTTACACTCATGCTTTTCCAACGACTTATCATATAAGATGAACCATCCATGTGTGCTAGAGCAGCCCCATAGCAGCGTCGCCTATATGATGACCCTTTTGCATGATCAACTATTTTGCCACCTGTCAGTTTGCAAATTAAAGAGTTGAGGTTTTCAGCAACATTTGTCGTTTTGTTTAGAACGAGACAATCTGACTTTCTGGCAATGGGATCTAGCAAGATGAGCCTCTAATCCGTTAATTTCGCCTTCTCTAAGTACGGCTACCTTATTTTCAGTTTGATCTTGTCGAGAGCAGTCAGATGCACAACAGGACAAATGGTCACCGAAAACATGGCGGGGGCTGTTTCGTAGATCTTTCCGAAGCTTATCAACATTTCCATCGGAATTTCTAATGGCTTCACGAACTGCAGATGTGAGGCGAGGAATGTTCTGTCTCATAATGTTTCGTCCCTGTNCATGAAATTTGTATTTGAAAGGCGAGTACTAGTAATATGTAATAAAAATGCACAAAAATGAAAATGAAATATACACAGAGGAAAATATGAAAGTTTTACAAAATAGGGGAAAAGCAGGCAAAGGACTATACAATAATATATATATGTCTATATATACACATACTAACATGACAGTTTATTTTTAAACATTTATTCTGNAGGACTATACAATAATATATATATGTCTATATATACACATACTAACATGACAGTTTATTTTTAAACATTTATTCTGGTCGAGACAACGGTTTTACAGCATCAATAACAATATACGTCTATTATAACGTGATATTTTCAACACCATTCACAGAACACAATACAAGCGNTTTACAGCATCAATAACAATATACGTCTATTATAACGTGATATTTTCAACACCATTCACAGAACACAATACAAGCGGTTATAAATAATGTTATTTACATTGAAATTACTAAGATTATTTAAATTTTCATAACAATACTACAAAGAGTACAGACTATTTTGCGTAAATGACAAAAAATAATCACTATTTACAATGTCCCATTTTCAACTNAATACTACAAAGAGTACAGACTATTTTGCGTAAATGACAAAAAATAATCACTATTTACAATGTCCCATTTTCAACGGTTACTAGTTTTTTTGCAACTGCCTGTACTTGCAGTATATACTGCGGCTCTCGGGCCCGCATTCCTTTTCTGATACGACTGTCCACTTATTCCGGCAACAAGAACTCCATATAAAATCTCTGCAGTTTTGGTAACATCAGTTTTTCCCAGAATTCGTCGTCTCTTTCTTCCCGTAATACTTCAATTCCACTGTCGCAATACATGAGCAAGTTACAGCTTGTTCTGTGCGATATTTGGAGTTGCCCTTGTATTTGGTATCTATACCGATGTAATTTTTTAAGTTGCAACTTCTCATTTTTTATTTCTATGCAGAGATTCTTACATTTTACTGCTTCACGAATGGACATGCTTTCTATAGATGGCACACACTCTACTTCAACAATGCCATCTTTCTCAAAAATTCCATTTGGGCTGGCTCCAAGCTATGGTATCTCAGGGTGAACAAAAATTCCATAATGTGCTACAGTTGTCTGCTTGTCTTTCTCGTAGGCGGATATGGCTTTTTTTCGTGTACTCGGCCGTAAATAATAGCTGGTGAATAGAGTTCGGTTCCACAAACCATATTATTTACAATATTGTGGCAAGATGTAACATTCCTCATACAACAGATAACCCCGAATCGTGATGCAGTTAGTCTCTACTGTCTTGCCTGCATCTATAGTGGATTTTCACGCTGTCCAACGGTAGCTCGTTGTAATGAGGAACATAGCGTCAGAGAACCAGCTTATTCCTACAGCTTCCCTAAAATTATGTTCATCTGGCTTTGAAGATCATTGGGAGGAGGTTTTGCAGCATTTGGATCATACTCAATGTAACCAGTTGTTCCGTCGATCTTTCTCTTCTTTTTTTTTGTGTTGGTATTTTCCTTCGTCACTAAAATTTTGTCTTTTAGATGACCGAGATATTTCTCGCTTCGGACAGATTTTCTTCCAAATATTTCCTGGACTATTTACACTCATGCTTTCCCAACGACTTATCATATAAGATGAACCATCCATGTGTGCTAGAGCAGCCCCATAGCAGCGTCGCCTATATGATGACCATTTTGCATGACCAACTTCTTTGCCACCTGTCAGTTTGCAAATTAAAGAGTTGAGGTTTTCAGCAACATTTGTCGTTTTGTTTAGAACGAGACAATCTGACTTTCTGGCAATGGGATCTAGCAAGATGAGCCTCTAATCCGTTAATTTCGCCTTCTCTAAGTACGGCTACCTTATTTTCAGTTTGATCTTGTCGAGAGCAGTCAGATGCACAACAGGACAAATGGTCACCGAAAACATGGCGGGGGCTGTTTCGTAGATCTTTCCGAAGCTTATCAACATTTCCTTCGGAATTTCTAATGGCTTCACGAACTGCAGATGTGAGGCGAGGAATGTTCTGTCTCATAATGTTTCGTCCCTGTAAGTCAAAAGTGGTATTTGAGGCTAGAGTGTGCAATTTCGAGGTGTGCCCTCAAACAATGTGATTTGCACACTCTATTTTCTTCATTTTGTCTCCAAAAGGAGTCCTCTCCCTAGCTCTTGTAAAAACACTGGAGTCTCCATTACATGTTAGGAAACTCACCCATTAAGCATGTTCAGAAAACGAATGCTGAAGTCCTTCTACAACAATCGTTTGCTCCATCCCGGATGATGAACTAGAATAATTTTGGTTGCACGTGTGTTGTTTTAGTTGGGAACACTCTGCTGTCGTGGAACACACGTAACAAAATTTGTTTTTAACACCCATGTAAAGAATATTCCCTGTTCTCCCGCCAATAATGCAAACCCGAGGAAAAGCATGTTATCTTATTTTTCTGATATTTTGTCCACTATATTAATAAATAAACAATTATAGATTGAATACAAAATATTTGGAGGCTTTTCCGCCACCAGACAAATAAAAACTCTAACAACAAATTGCATTGTNAATATATTAATAAATAAACAATTATAGATTGAATACAAAATATTTGGAGGCTTTTCCGCCACCAGACAAATAAAAACTCTAACAACAAATTGCATTGTAATTACAGCAGGTCGTCACATATACATCCTGCTTTAGTGACCATGCAGATGTAGATGTCAAAATTTCAACCGTTATTGACAAGTTATTTCCAATAAGTCCAATGTCTGCAAAGGCTGGTAGAAAATGCATTATANCAAAATTTCAACCGTTATTGACAAGTTATTTCCAATAAGTCCAATGTCTGCAAAGGCTGGTAGAAAATGCATTATACGACAAACTGCATTTAAAGGCGATTGTGGCTTAGATATATCCAGGGTAGTGTAAAACATGCATATACATTTTATTACCGAGAAAAATTACGTAATCAAAAACAAATTGAATTGACAACCGACTGTTTAAACCTTATTTGCCATAATTTACCATCTTCAACGTTTGATTTACTTTACGGTAGTTTACACATTTCTGTCATTTTGTAAAATGAACATCAGCAGCAGTGAATAATACTACTTCCAATCGAGGGTATTACGATGCAGTGTAGACGGTCACGGGTTAATAAATTTAATAAATAGACAACATGCATTCGTGTTACTCTAGCTGTACTATATCGATAAAATGGCTGTATATACTGATTGCGTGAACACCTCAGCCATATGTTTGAATGATTGAGGCAAAATTTGAACTCTTCCTGATATGATTCCCAAAATAGCAAAAAAAAAAAAAAAANCATATGTTTGAATGATTGAGGCAAAATTTGAACTCTTCCTGATATGATTCCCAAAATAGCAAAAAAAAAAAAAAAAATTATAATAATAGTATTTATTTTATGCTATTTATAATTATTTTTACAGACACTCAAATTATTGGGTATTTATGTAACCAACTGTGGGAAAAAATATTGTCAATAATGCAATTAATTGAAAGAATAAAAATGTAAAAACATTTTCGAACATCATTTAAACACTACTCCAGCTTATTAACTCTACACATGCAGTTCGAAGCGCAGTGTAATAATTTTAATATATAAATCTTTTTTGCTCAGTAATGTACGAATAGTCTTTGCTTACCACCTCATCTTCCTCTAAGACAGTGTAGCGGTCCTCAAACCGTAGTCAACGGAGCACTAGTGGCCCGCGAAATGAATATTTAATTTTCTTCAAACTTTTGTACAACTTTTCTACTAAATAGTAAGTTTTTATGATAAAAATGCCAATTTGTCTTGTGATAAGGCATTTTCATGCAGACTTTCATCATCTATACTTATAAAACTCAACGTATCTCTGTCTGTATGTTAGTGCGCTTATCACTCGAGAACCACGTATCCGATTTACATGTTTTTTAAAAATGAATAGCTATGTTCTCTGGCCAGGTTTTAGTATATATTTTGTTTCGTCAAGTAAAATAAGGAATAAGCAGTGACAATAATATTAAATCAAGTCGGAAAAAAGTTTGCCGCCAGCGCGCTCTCTTGCAATACGCTGTTAAAGATGGAACAATACCACGTAGTAAAGAATTGTGTAGAATAAAAATACCTAAAAAAACTCCGCAGTAGCCTATATCTATCTATAACAGAGAAATACTAATAAGCATTTTTACCATTTCATTCACAAGCAACATATAATGACGAAGGTTTTCACCTTACACTCATTGAAATTGAAAAACAAGTGCAGACATTGTCAGGAAAAAGTATAAAAAGCATGACCTCTATTTAAAAAAAAACCTAAACAATAATTCTGTAGTCCACGACCGGAGCCGCGGCACAGCTAGTTATTCATAAATTGTTTAAAATAACGGAAGCTCTACGGTACCGGGGTAGGTAGTTCATCTTTGAGAACCACAGGATCGCTGATATTAGTATAGCGCACACCAATGTTAAAATACTACCATCGATGGAACTGCCGTGTACAATTACTTATTCATTTATGAGTTGTAATTTTCTAGACTCTTGAATAGTGATCATCTAATTACTACGTCAAAGGTCAATGGAAACTATAATGGCGGCTGTATCGTAATAGATCATTCTGAAAGGTCAAGCTCGCCGGACTCCCATTGAACGTCTGCAAATCTGACTCATGTCCTAATTAGCTCTTGAGGCCTACGAGTTAGCAATGTGAACAAAGAAAAGTCCCTTTATACCTAATACCTATTTGAAGATTCAGGGCCGGACATTAGCGGCCTAAACGACATAAATCATTGTGGCAGCTACGAGTAACGAGGCTCTCGACTCGAATACCGAAAATGCTATGTATTTATTTACAATTTTTTAATGCATTTTTTAATTAATTGTATAAACTACTTTCCTGCTACATAACTGGATATATTGAATTACATTGAAATTTTTTGAAATTAATTATGAAACACTACTGTGTTCGCTACTCGTAGACATTTGACTAATATATGACGTCCCTTAGTGAGCTGCTATCTGCAAGGTAGTAAATGAAAATAAATTTTCAGTCAATTTATGTCTTTCAGCCTTTTTGAATCTCAAATAATCGCTAAGAAATTCAAATTTTTTGTTTTTCCTAATGGAATTAACACGACTTCTCTTTAAGTATTCCGTAATTTACGTCACCATTATTAGATAGTTCTAAAATTGTTTTCATGGGAAAGAGGTGGTCGTGTAGCTACCGCCGCAATCGCAACAGCTGGACTTCCGTATCTCGAAAACTTTTAGGGTTTCCTCAGAATAATTCTGTCTCCCTCGCCCATCCAACACCTATTTTTACTTTAATCATATGAAAAATAAAAAACACAGTTTTCTATACTTAATTGAAATCTTTTTTTTTTCATTGTTCTAAGTAAAAAATTTAATTTTCACTGTACGGTGTAAACAATAATAACGAAAATATGATTACTAAATAAACGGAGTAAGCTGCTGATTAAAAAAGTTTGTATAATTATGTAAGGCATTGTACGCCGCTCTCTTTGATTAAACCACAGGCTACTTTAAACACTATATCATTTGGTAAATATAAAAACTGGCGCACCGAGAAATTATGGCAGATGAGCATAAGTTATGTTTCCCCACTGTTTTCTCCGAAGTACAGTTGTCCTTTTATACTGGCAAAGGTAGACGTAAATCTTTTATTTGTGTTATTATGTCATTCACGCTTACCGTTCCAGCATTTGCAGAATACCCGTGACCAGAACCTCTCTTGCACCAAGCTCCATCAACAATGCCCGTTATGAAAGGATATCCTTCCTCCACGTCACCGTTTTCAAGTGCCAGTCTTTTCTCTTCTCATACATCAGCTGACATTTTTGTATAAATTTTTATTTCCATACCTGCAAGAAAAGTGCACTCAACGAAAAAAAGTATTNTCCTACATCAGCTGACATTTTTGTATAAATTTTTATTTCCATACCTGCAAGAAAAGTGCACTCAACGAAAAAAAGTATTGACATCTTGTGTATACAAATTTTGATGAGGTTATAACCACGTTTCTTATAATAAAAAAAAACCGAAAAATTCACGCTAAGTATTAATAAATGCTCGCTTTTAATTTTGTTCGGCTAGTTGATATTTGTCACTTTAAAATGCAAGATAAAGTGACTTAGCATTATCATGTTAGATTTCGCACTTAAATTGTAAAATGGAAAGGAAAAAACTTATGATTGAAATAATGCAAGCAATAGCGAGGAAATAAAATAAAATTTAAAATGTCAATGAGAGTAAGTATTGCAATACTAAATCATGACTGTTTAAAGATTAATTGTATTTGTCCAAAGTTATTTCCTTCGTCGAGTTTAACAGCAATTTGGTTTCACGGTTGAACACAGTCTTTCTCCGAAAATAAGGACGAGAATTCTTTCCCGGCGTATGTCTAGATGGAGGTAGCATTATATAATAAAAAAAATTAAAGGAGACTTGCCTCTTCCACTTTTTTCTCGTAGTGGGCGAAGTGTCGTCTGGCCATTACTGGAATGTTCATAACAGAAAACACATACTTAGATTGTGTCTGCCCAATACCAGCAGCTGTAGCCCCCCGTGCGAATGCAGTATTCAGTTCTTTCTTTTCAGGAGGATCAGTGTAAATATTTCTGGTTTCATCACACATGAAACATTTGTACGTGAAGCAGCTGATATGTCTTTTTTTTCTCAGATGTAAGTGTGTATTGTCCTCCTGTAAATGTCTTGTAATGCTGTGCCAATTTATCGTACTGTCTGCGAAACACGTAAGATCAACAATTCGGCATCCTTCAATTTAGACTACTTTGGAAGTCTTACTGGTGCTGGATTCAACAAGAAGATCGGGAATATATCCATCACTGCAAAAAAAATTGTTCCACAACATTAAACGCCGAAAAGAAACACTATGGACAAAAATTACTTTAAAAATCACCATGGTTTGATCTATGTACAGTATCCATTTAAAGTGTGTCTATATTCATGCAACATAATCATGCAAGTACCGTTTACTTTTTATAGTACTGAAGATATTCATCAGTACAAACTCTGACAAAAATAGTTTCAACTCTCTGGCACGGTAAAAATATTTAAATTTAAGAACAATAAAACAAAACAAGAAGTTAATTGGAACGATGTTAACAAGTTACATATTTCGTTTTAAATAGGGATACATTTTTTTCTGAAATTATTGATACTTCCTTCACCTTCCTCCCTCACCATAAGAAAACTCTTGCAAATCCATTAAATCTTCACATGGAGGCGTAGGAGCTCTTGAAGGTGTAACGTTTCTTTGTGGAAGTCTCGAATAGGTTTTGAAAAGGGGAGCATCTTGGCGTGTGGGCCTACTCGTCTGACTAACACGTATTCCATTCGAAGACCCACACTCATTCCTATAACAATATATTGTAAAACGCATTTAAAAACGGAACTTACATATATGTCATGCATATGATAATATGAAATACATACAGAAATTACGGGCATAAATATTAGAACACGACCATTTGTAAATCGGCCAGTGACATAATGTGCCATGTAACTAAAAATGTGGACTAAAACATGATAGTGAACATACTTCCTTTACATAATGTGGATAGCAGTGATGTGTAATAAGCAGACAGTAAGTAATATGAAATTACATAAATAGTATTTTCGTATATGCCGAATAATCACATATATGCTATCACGTATTCTTGCCGATTATATAACAACTATACAAACACAAAATTGCTTACCTTTTGTTGTCTTTGCACGCTGTAATGTGAGACGAATGAGGTGTAATTTGTATCTGAGAAGAGTGGTACTTTGTTGGTGTCCGTATAATTTCTTTACGTTCTTTTCCAGAAAGATGATCATAATTAGCAGTGGAAATGGCATTAGTGATAATGTTCTCCCTGCAATCATAAAACCAGGTTTCCATCAATCAGCATTTTACTATAAGCCAATAAGCACCATTATTTTCAAAAACAATTTTGGTAATGGGCTGAGTGTCTTTGTGGTGACTTAATTGATTTAAAATAAAACCTTTTTGTATTCCGAACAGTATGTCAATGAGAGTAATAATTAGCCATAACAGATCCAAGATTTTCAACTTGTGGTGTATCAGTATTTGTTATAAAAAGCAATTCTAGGTGCTAAAATATGAGTTTACATTGTTAATAAACAAATTTTTGGTCACAGAATACATCCTTTCCGAAGTATACTATTTATGTACGTATAAGGCATAATTATTAGCGTTATTTATGAACGACTGGGTTGGTTTATAACAACAACATTGCCATAGTGGAAAGGATGTCACGGTAATCCAAGGAATATAATTTTAATAGCCACATACCTTTCAATCGATAAGCTCTTCTCGATTTTCTTTGCTTGAAGTCTTCTATTATGTAAAGAGCCTTTGGTTTTCTTCTTACTTCTTGACGGACACGTTCTGGTCCTAGGCATTTTAAAAATGAAATTCACAATTATGCAATAACACGCAACCCTATTACGTAAAAATAGCCCTGTAAATTGTTTTATATAGGCTATATTAAAACTAAAAAATTCAAATACTGTTAGCTTTGCAATGATGCTGCATCGACCAGAAAAACATCCAGGTAGAGCAGGCGAAGGTCAAGTGACGTGTCACAAAGGTAGCTTTTCAGGTAATCCTGCACAGCTCGGTTGCTGTGAATCACTCTGTGCCGTTACAACTACCTCTGCTTGGTACACAACCGCATCGTTGGCTAGCTGAAATGAATCAGTGTCGGTGCACACGTATCTCCGGTGCCGCTGCGTCGCCGCTTTTTAGNAGCATCGTTGGCTAGCTGAAATGAATCAGTGTCGGTGCACACGTATCTCCGGTGCCGCTGCGTCGCCGCTTTTTAGTACTATGCTGTAAATCGGCCAATGCGCACAGGCTGTTATTTGCCATAGCTATGAAATAACACCCTCATGTGCTTGACGATGTTTTCAGATTTAGAACTCTTCATATAAGATATGGAGAAGCATACCGAGTTTTAAGAAAAATGCCTTTGAAGAATTCCACAAACGTGATAAAACAAAACTCACGTATTTCCATTTGCAGAAAGTTTTGCAAAGGATCTGANCTTTGAAGAATTCCACAAACGTGATAAAACAAAACTCGTGTATTTCCATTTGCAGAAAGTTTTGCAAAGGATCTGACGAATAGGAAAAAAAAAACATTTTCAGTAAATTCAATAACATTTTACATAGTTCAAGTTTAAGAGTGCATAATACTTTTACAAGNGAAAAAAAAACATTTTCAGTAAATTCAATAACATTTTACATAGTTCAAGTTTAAGAGTGCATAATACTTTTACAAGAATATGTGACTGAAATATAACAAAAATGAAAATGCAACATAGAAATATCGTTACCGTATTTTATCGTTTGGGCTTTCCTAATAAATATCACAAACCCAAATTTTAGAATTTTTTTAACAATTATAATATGTTTACATGAATAAAATTACCTACTTTATCCGATTGACTTTAAAACTAAAGAACAAACAACTCTATTTAGTTTTTGCTGTTGAAATAGGCATGTCAATCTTTATATTTTTATAATAAAAAATTAATNGAACAAACAACTCTATTTAGTTTTTGCTGTTGAAATAGGCATGTCAATCTTTATATTTTTATAATAAAAAATTAATGAAAAAAATTGTTATTTGGCGGTGATGAAAAAAGTAAAAGGCATCTGTCGTTACACAACCGACATCATCCTGAATTTTTTTTTTTTCATTTAGCTGTATTGAAGAACTTTACTGATAATTATTTATTACAACCATCGCATACTCGCTATATCTCTGAGGTTTTTCAATAAAAGTATGCATTGTACATTATCAATATATATAATAAACTTGTGNACATACTCGCTATATCTCTGAGGTTTTTCAATAAAAGTATGCATTGTACATTATCAATATATATAATAAACTTGTGTACATGGTACGCAAAAAGTAATCGTTTTATTAGATACTGCTCACCGATCTCTTTTTTAGGAATAGTTCAGTCCGTGCAGTATTTGTGCGCAGCATGTGAAAAGATATGTAAAAAATTAGCTGCCGCTTTGCTGTTAAATTCATAAGAGAAAAATACAGACTGCGTAAAATTTACGTCATAACCAAAAATTATANAGCTGCCGCTTTGCTGTTAAATTCATAAGAGAAAAATGCAGACTGCGTAAAATTTACGTCATAACCAAAAATTATACTTTCCTAAACCAGTGCTGTATACTTGACGAACATTTGTAAATAGCGTTGCATGTGTCAGCAGAGAATCGACACACAACTTGAAATAAATATTTCACTGTTTATTCGGCATAGTAATTTTCGCTCCAATTACCTATATTTTTATTGAAATTCAAGTAATCTGTAACACCGCTCTTTATCTAAGAATACTGGGTGCAGATAGCAAATTAAGATTTTTTGTGAATGGGAGAAGTTGTAAAGTACCTCTACATACTTGTACGTTAAGAATTATCAAAATTTATTTTAGTTTGGAAAAAAATTGGCTATGCTTTGAACATTTGTTATTGTCTTTAAGGAATGAAAATGCTATGTGAAATGCAAATGCAAAACGAAAATGCAAAAATGTTCATCATCCTATCCAAAAAAATTTTTATATAGAGTGCATATCCTTCCGATGGAATTTATGTATAGAGACATTAGCTGAAGAAAGCTGGATAGAGTTGTTATTGTAAGTCTTCATTTCAGTTCCGAGAACTGCTAGGCTCCTCGCCCAGCCACGGCTTACAGGCAACTACCCACCCCCACCCAAGCTCACAACCACCAACACCCTCGGAATACCGAAACTGATTCTCGCTGTTTGCCCCTGTCCCCTTTGGGCACAGACCTCCTTCTCTATCCCGCGAATGCTTACACGCAAGGCTTTCACCGAGTTCGGACAGTGGCCACAGAGTAAGGAAGGCACCACTTTCCACTATCTTTTTGCTATAAACCGGTTTTTCGGTTAAANAGGGCACCACTTTCCACTATCTTTTTGCTATAAACCGGTTTTTCGGTTAAATTTCCACCAGTTATTATTTTTAACTAGATACTCAAGTCAGTAATTGAATCTATGCGTTTTCCCTCGCGATTTGACGTATTTAGTTTCTTTGTGCTCCATTTCGTTTGTCTGTAGTAGTAATTTCAAATGCACGTCCAGATTTCAAGTTTCGAGAGGTACAGAAGGAAACCGTTTTTGGAGGGTTACAAATTAAAAACAAAATAGTAAGGCACGTTAAAGCATAGAATACAATCAAGTTAGTTTAAAAAAGGGATGTTTCACACGTGAAATTATCCTCAGGTCATGGAGTAAATTAAAACAAATGAACAACTAAAACTGAATTATTCCTTAACAATGTATTTAAAAAACAAATAACTGAACTTTTAAGTATTTAGTCATGTTCTTATATTGTACNAGCTGCCGCTTTGCTGTTAAATTCATAAGAGAAAAATACAGACTGCGTAAAATTTACGTCATAACCAAAAATTATATTTTCCAAAACCAGTGCTGTATACTTGACGAACATTTGTAAATAGCGTTGCGTGTGTCAGCAGAGAATCGACACACAACTTCAAATAAATATTTCACTGTTTATTCGGCATAGTAATTTTCGCTCCAATTACCTATATTTTTATTGCAATTCAAGTAATCTGTAACACCGCTCTTTATCTAAGAATACTGGGTGCAGATAGCTAATTAAGATTTTTTGTGAATGGGAGAAGTTGTAAAGTACCTCTACATACTTGTACGTTAAGAATTATCAAAATTTATTTTAGTTTGGAAAAAAATTGGCTATGCTTTGAACATTTGTTATTGTCTTTAAGGAATGAAAATGCTATGTGAAATGCAAATGCAAAATGCAAAACGAAAATGCAAAAATGTTTATCATCCTATCCAAAAAAAATTTTATATAGAGTGCATATCCTTCCGATGGAATTTATGTATAGAGACATTAGCTGAAGAAAGCTGGATAGAGTTGTTATTGTAAGTCTTCATTTCAGTTCCGAGAACTGCTAGGCTCCTCGCCCAGCCACGGCTTACAGGCAACTACCCACCCCCACCCAAGCTCACAACCACCAACACCCTCGGAATACCGAAACTGATTCTCGCTGTTTGCCCCTGTCCCCTTTGGGCACAGACCTCCTTCTCTATCCCGCGAATGCTTACACGCAAGGCTTTCACCGAGTTCGGACAGTGGCCACAGAGTAAGGAAGGCACCACTTTCCACTATCTTTTTGCTATAAACCTGTTTTTCGGTTAAATTTCCACCAGTTATTATTTTTAACTAGATACTCAAGTCAGTAATTGAATCTATGCGTTTTCCCTCGCGATTTGACGTATTTAGTTTCTTTGTGCTCCATTTCGTTTGTCTGTAGTAGTAATTTCAAATGCACGTCGAGATTTCAAGTTTCGAGAGGTACAGAAGGAAACCGTTTTCGGAGGGTTACAAATTAAAAACAAAANAGGTACAGAAGGAAACCGTTTTCGGAGGGTTACAAATTAAAAACAAAATAGTAAGGCACGTTAAAGCATAGAATACAATCAAGTTAGTTTAAAAAAGGGATGTTTCACACGTGAAATTATCCTCAGGTCATGGAGTAAATTAAAACAAATGAACAACTAAAACTTAATTATTCCTTAACAATGTATTTAAAAAACAAATAACTGAACTTTTAAGTATTTAGTCATGTTCTTATATTGTACNTAATTATTCCTTAACAATGTATTTAAAAAACAAATAACTGAACTTTTAAGTATTTAGTCATGTTCTTATATTGTACTAAAGAAAGATCGAGAACGAAAATACAAAATAATAAGCAAACTTATTAAGGATTTCGCTAGCCCGATCTAGATGGTATCCCGCAACCCGAGTCATGCTGAGAAAGGCAAGAGTTATGACTTAAAAAAATTATTGCAAGGATAACCCCATAAATTTAATCGTCTGAAGGTCAGGAGTGCACAATAGGCTTTCCTAGCTCACGTGGCGGCTCGCCGTCATAAGGGGGAAGGGAAGCGATACAGAGCAGCAAGCATGCAACAATATCTTTCATTTATTTTTGCTAAGGTTGTGGTACTAAACTATAACGAGTGTAACTAAACGTAGTAATTCTTATTAAGACAAAGAATGCACGACCAGTTCGAAGTAACGACAGCTCGAAGCTAGCCATAGCATGTTCAAAATATGTTACCTAATTGTTGGAACTTTTATCACACTATAATCATGACGTCCCATTTTCTTTACCTTTCCTTCATAACCATGTGGCATAAATGCTTTACTTCAACTTTACTAAGGTTTTTAATTCTTTAATGCCGATCAATTGCCACAATGAATTTATCAATATTATACCGTTGCAGATACTTGAATAATTTGAGATATTTATATTTGGCTTAATTGACAATATTTATATTTAAGTTATCATTACACGAACTTCTCACGGGACCGCTATAAACACAGACATTATTTCCTTAAATTCGAGTATAGGGAGTAAATCTCTCATATCATTGTTTTATTCATTAATTTTTTCTCTGAAGAGTTAGGGAAATATTTTTAAAATGATTTACCTCGTTGTCTCTTGAGACAGTTTATCTGAAAATCATTCAGAGAATGGCCGTGTTTATATAAAAAGTTAAAATAACAGACATTCTTCAGAGTATTCACAAGTGAATCATGAGATTACCTTATCGTGGCCGTTTACTCTCACCTTATCTTCGTAGTTTTGGAATAATTATTTGGACAGCACTTCGCCTTTGGGAAAGATAACCATCTGCAACAATGTTTTGCTGGCTCTACCTGCGAACAGCTAACTGTATACAGGAGACACAGTAACGGAACCCAAGTTTAGTAATCACTATGTAATAATACTAATTCAAAAGTATTTAAAAGAAAGTGTTATTGACATGCAGAGAAAGAGAAGAAACAACGCTATTAACATATCCAAAGACCTCGCTTTCACGTGAACGATCATCAGCAACCGGGCAGGGAAAAAGGGAGGAGGGTGTCCCGATAGTAAAGTTCATAACGCTGCACTCTGTTGATTGATGTCATTGAGCGAGAACACACAATAACGCGAGGAAGTGTTCAATCTGGACCGTCCGGCGTAACGTAATAAAAAACTCAGCTAGCCAGCACTGATATAAGTTCTACTGATGGCGCTAAGGGCCACTCGCAGTCAGATGCAGACAAGAAAAAATGGTGGAGACATGTACGTGAAAACAGACAGTGAAGATGTTCGTGGCGATAACTGAAAATAAACAAATTACACTAGCATTTAAATATATACAGATATCGAATTAAACTCCCAAATTAATGACATAATATGATTACGGTATGTTTTAACACTGCAGGTGTTGTAGACCTTAATTCAGCCAGAACGTTCTCTATTTAGCCATATAAAATAAGGTTAATACAATCAGGTGTACCCAGTATCTTTAAGATAAGCAAATGGTTCAACATGTTACTAAAATTATTTCCCTAATATAAAAAAATTATTCGATTACTACTTGAAAGTAACCAGTTGTTTAAGGATTAATTATTTTAACCGAAAGGAATAAGCATTTTTAAACGTGTATATTTACATAAATTTTGACCAGTGTCATACAGGTCCCTTGAAACAACTTTCTATGATTTTCATTGATTCAAAATAAACTTATTTTATGCACCTCATAAATTTAAAACTCTACATAAATAATCATGATTCGTATTATTATTTAAGAATTTTTTTTTCATTATAATGTATTATATACTTTCTTAAAACAAACATCCTGTACAGTATATACGTGATTTAGGAAATGACCACAAGACTCAGTATTTCTTAATGCTTTATTACTTTATTAACCATAACGTATTTCAATAAAATAGGGCAGTACCAGATGGTGACAGACTTAATATCTAATACACAGCAGATTGACCCACGATTATAATTAAGATATTATAAGTACAGTATATTACAAATACCTCCAAGTGCACACTGGAAATAAATAAGAATTTTAATCGCTTCCCTGTATGTTTGTATATGTGTGTGTGCGTGTCTATGTGTGTGTCTGTGCGTGTTTATGTGTGTGTCTGTGCGTGTGTGTGTCCCACCCTTTCAATTTTTGAACGCGTCAACAGAATTTCACCAAATTTGGTATACACATAGTACTTACTAAGGACACCTGACTTTTAAAGTTTTTAACCACTACCTGCACACACTTACAAAATGGCGACTATTTTATTATTTCGGGAGATATGTCATATCTCGGGAACAATTTAACTAATTTAAATAAAATTTTCTATGCTGGCATAGCTTGTGTGAGCATTGAATTTTGAGCAGAATATTGTTGTTAATCAGTCTTTTTAATATAACACCAAATTAAGAAATAAAGATTTTACATTATATCTCGAAAACTATTCAACCAATTCTCACACAATTTGGCACGTCAGTGATACTATGAGAGGTTAGGTAAACTTAAGTTGGTATTTAAAATAAGTTTGGTACTTTTTTAAAAATGGCGACATTACCAATATTTTAAGTTTATTTGGTATAATTGTCTACCATACCATTTAATCACGTTCGACCAAAATTTATATGTTGAACTTATTTATTACAAGCGTCATATATGCCCGCACATAGCCTCTTTTATCGGTAATTTTGTAAGATAGCGCTCCACGAACAAATAAAGTTTTTATCATATAAAATCTCGGTAAACAATTAACATATTTAAACCAAATTTGGCGAATAAATAGTATTGCAACAGATGGTGAAAAATGTTATATTTTGAGGTCAAACACTTATTTTCAATGTGGCGGCTATATAGGTATTCCAGTTTAGTATGCTTTATCGTTGAATCCATGTAATCATTTTCAACTTAAATTTGTATGCTGCCTATGCAGCAGATGATATTAAATAATATGTTTTAGTTATATCAGACACGTATTTTCTAAATGGCAGCCATATAAACATTTTATCTCAGAATGCTATATCGTCGAAAACATGTAATTAATTCGAACTTAAGTTTGTATGCTGGCAGTAGATATTACAACTATCAGCTGTATGTACACAGAGCATATTTTTTGCAACATTTTGTAAGATAGCGCAACATGAATAAATAAGGATTAAATGTCTTATTTCGGGACACAATTGACCGATTCTTACCAAATATGGCAGCCAAGTAGTACTGCGGCAGAATATGTAAAAGTTTTTAAAATATTCCCATGAAAAAACAAAGTTTTTATATAATATATCCAGAAACAATTTACAGATTCCTACCAAATGTTGCAAACCAATAGTACTGTACAATGTTATGTAAGCTGGTATCTTTTAAGTAGGCCAGGCACATATTTTCAAAATCGTGGCTGTATAAATACTTTTGCTCAGAATATGTTATTACCGAAACAGACAGAAAAAGACGGTAGTATCTATAAAACCATAAAATTTGACTATAGATATCCCCATTTCTCTGCAATTTTGAATGATAGCCCCACAATAAATAATAAAATTTTAATTCATATCTCGGTAAACAATAAACCCCTTATAAACAAATATAGCAAAAGTGTTTACTGTGATAGGCCATATTAATATATGTATTTTGTAAGTGCAACATGCACTTAAATTCTGAATGGTGGCTATAAAATATTTTAGCTTATTGCGATATATCTACGACACTCTGTAACCGATTTTAAGTTAAATTAGTATACTGGCAGTATCCACGACAATCATCGAATGTGCTAATATATAAACTTTTTGTTCCCTGTTTAAGAAGACCGTCTATTGAAAAAACCGATTTTTTATGTCTTTTCTTGAGGACTAATCAACTGATCCCCACCAAATTTTTCATGCGAATATTGCCACATTTGTATATACGTATAAACTAACATATTTTAAGTACGGCAAGCATTTTTTTAATGGTGTTAATATGAGTAATTTAGATTAATGTGTTTTATCTGTTAAACAATTCAACAAAATTCAACCAAATTTTGTATGCTAAAAGTATTAATTATAAGCTTTAATTATGCATACAGAGATACTGTTTTGCAGGCCTTTGTGTAAAATAATACAAGGTGAGAAATTTTTCCATATCTCCGGAATAATTCAACAAATTTCCACCAAATTTTTCACACTGTCAGTGCTTCAGAAGGCCCTGTAAAGTTGCATGATATAAGCGGATTAAGACATCGATTTTCAAAATGGTGGTCATATAAACATTTTGAAAAGTATTGCATATCTATTTCACAATTTAGCTTAATTTAACCAAACTTTTTGTGCTGACAGTTTGTATTGAAATCATTGTATACAGAAATTTTTTTAAGGAATTTTTAAGGTAGCACCAAAAAAGAAATTAAGGTTTTTATGCCACATCTCGGGAACCAATTAACCGATTTCCCCCAAATTCTTCACACAAGTAATACTACTGTAGGCCATGAAAACCGGCATGTTTTAATGGCAAAGACGGTTGTTATCAAAACGATGGCTATATAAATATTTAAGTTTAGTGAACCCTATCACATGGGCACAAGTTACGAAATTAGTCTGACGTTAATGCCCCTCGTATATTCGTGTTCTGCATCATTAGTGGAGTGGAAATATACCATTTTCCGTAAAATTATTGTTATTTTTTACAGAAAAGCCCCCTAAACTTAATAATTACCCAAATAAAATGTTTAAAAGACACGTAGACAACGTTCGACGATGTTATCAAGTTATTAACAAATTTTCTTTATGTTCTTGTAAACACATTTCGTAGGCCAACATAATTGACCTTAGCACACACAACTTGCAAACGCAATGGTTAATACTAC
>NQII01001100.1:457787-489287 GCA_002778355.1 Clitarchus hookeri | reverse complement strand
CCCCTCTTCAAGTGAGATACTTGATGCATCAAGCACTCCCAGTGGCGGAAAACTTGGATATGTAATATTCGTTGCACTCTTCCGAGCCCACCTATAAGAAGGCATAGTTATATAAGGAGCAGTTGATTGGGAATACAGGTCTAATTCGAAGTGGAGTTACTTATTGTGGAAAATGTTATTTCAGTTTAAAATTATTGGCAACCATGTTTCCTTTAACCCTATAATTCTTGACTAATGACATTTTTATTGTAGTTAATTAAAATCGATTTTAGCCTACTTTTCGAAGCAAATTAAGGCTCATGAGATCACTTTCCTGTCTGTATGTACTGTCTGTGTTTGTGCCTGTCCACCATCCTTCCTTTTTGACTTTTGAAGAGAAAAAAACTGGTATAGGCGTGCGTATGCAGATATCAGAGGTATGGAACCAATCAGAGTAACACGATGCGGTCGGCAGTTAGATCGGTTACTGCTGCTGCAATGGCAGGTTATTAAGATTTAAGTTAGTTTGAAAATGGTGTTATAGTCAGCGCAGGAGAGATGGGAGATAGCATCTCCATGGAAGCGATAATATTTGGATGTTCGCGTACGACCATTTCACGAGTGTACCGTGAATATCGGGAATCCGGTAAAACATCACATCTTCGACATCGCTGCGACCAGAAAAAGATCGTGAAAAAACGGGACAAACGACGACTGACGAGAATCATTAAACGTGACAGACGTACAACCCTTTCTCCAATTGGCGCAGATTGTATTTGTGGAGTGCCCTGCAGGATTCATGGAGTGAATTGCCTCCTGCGAACCTTCAGACATTAGTTGAGTCCATGCCANTTAGGCAGGTGTACCAGTTCTTTTGGCTCTTCAGTGTAGTACTTAGTAAGAAAATCTGACTTTCATAGTTTTCGATTACGCCGGGAGCTTACTTTCAAGATGGCGGCAACTTGAATCTTTTGGGTTATATGTTTTATCTCGGGAACCATTCAGCCGATTTAAACCAAATTTGATATGTCGTCAGCGCATCATTGAAGCATTGAATAAAGGGGTAGGTGTTGTTTGTCGGCAATTTTGGAAGATAGCACCAGATGAATAAATAAATTTTTTATGTAATATCTCAAAATCTGCTTAAACAATTCTCGCCAAGTTTGGCAAGTAAGTATTACTGTAAAAGACTATGTAAATAATTATGTGATATAAATTTATTTTTCACTTACTTATAAAATTGTGGTTATAAAAATATTTTAGATTTAAGTGGTTTATATACCATACCATACANTGTAAAAGACTATGTAAATAATTATGTGATATAAATTATTTTTCACTTACTTATAAAATTGTGGTTATAAAAATATTTTAGATTTAAGTGGTTTATATACCATACCATACAATTCGACAAATTTTGACCAAATTTTGTATGCCGAAAGTAACTATTATAAGCATAATATATGCAATCATATATCCAATAAAAGAACTTATTTCTACCAAATTTGTAAATAAATACTACTTCGGCAGGTGATGTAAATAGGTGTGTTTTAAAAAGGTCACTTATTTTCATAATTGTGGCCTTATACATATTTTAACTTCGTATAATATATCGATGAAACCACGCAATCAATTCTAATTTATCTTTGTATGCACACAGTTTAAATTACAATTATAAAATACGTCTACACGGAGCCACTATTGTACGCTATTTTGTAATATAGTACCAAACTAATAAATTAAGTCTTTATGTCATATCTCGGGAATTGCTTAATCGATTCCTACCAAATTTGGCGAACAAATAATACTGCGGCAGTTGATGTAAAATAGTATGTTTAAGAACTTCACTCACTTATTTACAAAATGGAGGTAATATAGCTATTTTAGCTGAGTTTTCTTTATCGTCAAAACTATGCAAACAATCCGAACTTGACTTTGTATGCTAGCAATATATATTACAAATATAAAATTTGTATATGGGTAGCCTTTTTTTTCCGCTATTTTGTAATAGTGTGCCACACAAAGAAATACAATTTTTATGTCATATCTTGGGAAAGAATTTATTGACTCATAAAAAAATTTGGCAAACAAGTAGTAATGCGGCCGTTGCAGTAAACTTATATGTTTTAAGGTCAGGTCTTATTTTGAAAATGGCTGACATATAGCAATTTTAGCTAAGATTGCTATATTGTTGAAACGATGTATTCAAATGTGTCCGTATAAGGTCTCTTTTCCCAGAAATTTTGTAAGATAGCACCACATGACCGAAAACAGTTTTTGTCTTATTTCCGAGAAAAAAAAACAATAGAGCCCCGTAAAATTTGGCAAACAAGTAACACTACTTCAGGACACAAAATGTTATTTGTTTTGAGTGTCTGATTGTATTGTATTGTAAAGGACATATTAACATCCGCTGTGTACTGGCAGTATCTATCACAACCGTCAAACGTGATAATACATAAACTTTTTGTCCTTCATTTATGAATGTCGTCTAATGAAAAAATTAAAGTTTTTGGCCATATCTAGGAGACAAATCAACCTAGTTTCACTAAGTCTTACATGCAAGTAGTACTACAGTACGTTATGTAAACTTACATGTTTTTGTTCAGGTAAAAAATTTTTTATCGTATTTATATTAATAATTTAGGTTATTGCGTTACACTTATTAAACAATTTAACAAAATTCAACTAAATTTTGTACATTATAGTATTAATTTAAAGCTTGAATTATGCATACAGAAATCCTTTCTAGCCGGCCTTTTTGCAAAATAGTGCCTGGTGAGAAAATGGTTAATTTTGCGTTATTTCCAAAAAAAAATTCTCTATAGTTGCCGNTTTTTGCAAAATAGTGCCTGGTGAGAAAATGGTTAATTTTGCGTTATTTCCAAAAAAAAATTCTCTATAGTTGCCGCCAAATGTTTTACACCAACAGTGCTACAGAAGGCCATGTCATCTTACATAATTTAAATGTGGTCAGACATTGATTTACAAAATTTCTGCCATATAAATATTATAAGTTTGTCATATATTTAACAAATTAACCAAATCCAACAATGCTGACGCTATTCGCAAGATACTTTTTATACACTACCTATTTTTTAGGTAATTTTGTAACAGAGCACCGGTGAAGAAAATAAGCTTTTTATACCATATCTCGGGTACCAATCAACTGATATCCATCAGATTTTTCACACAAGTAGCGCTATGGTAGGCCATGTGAACATACGTGTTTGAAGAGGCTCAGTCACATATTTTTAAAATGATGGACACATAAATATTTGAGGTTAGTTAATTCTATCATTCAGAACATAGGACTGAATTCATCCGAAGTTGATGCTTCGAATCTTACCCCCGTGATGCAGTTAATTGCAAAGTAGCTTCATTTTACGACGTTTTCTGAGTTCAAATCCAGAATAAGGCGCATTTGTATTTGTAATTTCTCTCGGTACTCTTGCATATGTTTTAAGTTTCATCTCTAATGATAGTACTGTCAACAAGAATTCAACGCCTACCCACCATCTAAGCTTTAAAGAACTGAAGAAAAAATTTTCAGTTCATTTAATGGGTTTTATCCGTAATATTTTGTTTTTGGTTGATTCTTTATTGCAGTTTGTCATTTTATTCATTGTGGTTGGTGTTCACAAATTTTCCTGTCCAGTTTGATGCCGGTCACCCGTTACTTCATATTCTATTGGCTACTGGGTTCTTCAATAGTTCCTAGTTATTTTTAGTTCATTATCTGATTTTTGTCCAGTTTTTTGTTTCTTTGAGTGTGTTGTTAGTCTTATTTTTGGCAACGAATACACTTCATTTAACTTCTCGCGTAAACTATTAACTCATAATTTGCTAGAAACCCTCCAACCACCAACATTGAAGGGGAGGGGAGCAAAAACCNCCACCAACATTGAAGGGGAGGGGAGCAAAAACCGTCATACGGTCTGGGGATATTAATGTTAATGTATTGGTCGAGGCAGAAATATAATTCAAGACTAATGAAAAAAAACACATGCTTGCTAATATGGCCGTGATTCTACAAATGATATTTCCCCAATATTGAGCCGAACGGAGAAGAATAAAGTTAGTGAGATCACTAATGAAGTACGAGATCATTTATTTTGTGGCTCGACTGTGACTATGAAAAACTGGCTCCATTGGACGAGCAGTTGGACGATTGGGCCTTCAAAACACAGAACATGCCAATATGCAATCTTGATGATATCGAGGAGGCCGTATTCAGCAACACTGAAAACATTTGTCAATAACAGATACATGTTTCCAGAGGGTCTGCGTATACTTTGTCAACGGTCAAACACCTGCAGCGCTCATCAAAAAGCTCGAACCCCTTGGCATTCCATCTTACATTGAGCTTCCGATTCAATTACAAACAAGAAGGATGGAGTCCTGAGCAGTTTGACAGGCCACACGAAAGTCTGGAATCAGAATTACAGTTTTGTGATATAGGAATTCTAACCCCGCTGCATGAAATCAAAGTTTTCAAGAATAACCCTGCAATCACTATTTGCAATTATTCCTTTGACAAAAGCTAGAAAATCTGACCTGTGCGTGTGTCAAAAGAAGAAAAACCTGAACATATTTACGTGCAATGATCTCCGAGGGAAATGGATACTACTGCTACATAAAGAACTTTGATAGCTCACAATTCTAAAATGCATGAATGCTAGCATTGCTTCATACTTTAACATTTTATGCCAAGAAATTCCAGACATATGTGGAAGCAGTGCTTCNGCAGTTTGACAGGCCACACGAAAGTCTGGAATCAGAATTACAGTTTTGTGATATAGGAATTCTAACCCCGCTGCATTAAATCAAAGTTTTCAAGAATAACCCTGCAATCACTATTTACAATTAATCCTTTGACAAAAGCTAGAAAATCTGACCTGTGCGTGTGTCAAAAGAAGAAAAACCTGAACATATTTACGTGCAATGATCTCCGAGGGAAATGGATACTACTGCTACATAAAGAACTTTGATAGCTCACAATTCTAACATTNCATAAAGAACTTTGATAGCTCACAATTCTAACATTCATGAATGCTAGCATTGCTTCATACTTTAACATTTTATACCAAGAAATTCCAGACATATGTGGAAGCAGTGCTTCAACGAGCGAACATTATTGCAACAGACAAGCCCCACTGCCTATCTTGATGCCACGGCCACCGAATTATGCGCACCCTCCAATAGTAGAGTTCAATAATTTCCACCACATAAACAACCTTCCGATCATCATGTACACCAACTTTGAAGAAATTCTGTTGCCTATGCACACCTGAGAACTGGACCCCTGCTTCATCTATACGAATTCTTACCGGAAGCACGAGGCATATAGGTGTTAAATTTACATCCATTTGAATAATTATGTTATAACTGCAGCCCTAACATCCGCGCTGCTCTCGGAGCTCGTAATGTAGAGGCAGCCGGATGTCGAAATGTAATTCATGGAGGCGATCTCTGATACCTGCAATGCAGTCAAATATTTTTGATGTCATATCTCTTTCCTTCTATCTTCTTCATAGGAATATCGCTCTTCATAGAATGTGGACTCAACAGAGAGGGATAATTAAATATTTTCGAGACCATCAACTTTATAATTAGTAATATTTGTAATAAATTTTAAAATACATTTGTGTCCTTTGAAAACAAATTATGGTATTGTTATGGACTGCAGCATTTTTGGTATTCTTCGATCTGAATACCAGGGCTGCTTAAGACTGTATATAAGTGACAAGAATGCGTTTAATACAGCGCACTGAATGCTGTGTCGTTATTAAAAATTGTGTCAATACTGAAGTTATAGTGATTCGGTGTATTGAATTTTATTCCGTACTTCCCATATTTAATGAGAGTAAGAACATTGTTTTAGAATATTTGATAAGTACGTATATCGTTATTCAGGTAAATTATCTATTTTTTTCCTGCTGCCACATCAACGTTATTAATTTTCTTAGCAGCCACTGTTTTAGAGTTTTCTCAGATTTCGTCGAGATAAATCGCAACTACTTAAAAAATTTATTTTTCTGATTCGCTTAAAAAAATCTGACGTGTAATTATCTAATTACAACTGATAATACTTCTGCAAATAAATGACCCATTCGATACTCTTCAGCTACCGCCTGCATACAAAACAATGCACTTTTCTATGTTTTCCAATGTTAGACATTGTGTAGCTTACGAAAATGCGCCAATTTGTCTATTTTAAAAAAATACTGTAATCTGTTCTGAATCCACGATTCGACTTACAGGGAGGTATTCAAGTGAGCAATTTTCAATTTATTTTTCCTTTTTGGGTGCAAATACCGTTGTACTAACAGCCATTGACATAATATTTTGCGCTGAGATAATGGTCGATGGGAATATAGTGGGGGTGTGAGATTCCACTGGTAACAGCAGTAATTTTAGCACCGTGAATTTCCTAAGCTTCTCAGTTCACTGGTAGTAAAGAACTTTAAACATTAATTGAGGTAGTGTTATACAAGTAACTTAAATCATCTCTAATAAAATGAAAATTTTTAATAATATTTGTTTAATGAATATTACGTCCTTATATATTCATTAAATTTTTATTTGAGCTTTGGTCGGTGTCAAACCCAGAAAGTTTTATATTTCTTGTGGTACACTGATAATATTGAGCATATTTTGGTATTTTATTGTGTTGTATGGAATTTTCGTGGTTGCTAACTTTCGACTTTGAACGACAGAGTACTTAAAAGATTTATTCGTTTTTTATGAATTTTATTTATTATTTCATTAAAAACTTGGGCACATCATTGATATTATTGAAAATTTTGAATTTGGTAATTAAAAATTATAAAGTTTATCAAGCATCTTGGTCAATGCAATTCTAAAAACCCGCCATCAAAATACCAATGCTGGAATAACCAGAATTAAAAATACTACAGTGCAGTACAGGGTCACGCTCTTAAACTTGTCCATGAAACAAAATTTGTNGGAATAACCAGAATTAAAAATACTACAGTGCAGTACAGGGTCACGCTCTTAAACTTGTCCATGAAACAAAATTTGTTAATTTTATAAATAGAAAATTTTACAATTAAAATTTCATTTTCTATGAAGCAAGAATAAGTGGTGCAGCGAAAAATNAAATTTTATAAATAGAAAATTTTACAATTAAAATTTCATTTTCTATGAAGCAAGAATAAGTGGTGCAGCGAAATATCAAAACTGAAATATAAATTTTACGTACAAGTGTCGCGAAACAACTGCTTCGCTCATAAGTGTGCTCTACATAAATGGTGGAAGGTGATTCCCTGTCTTTAAATAATAGTGACGTAAAAACTTAGATGGAGTTACCAAAATTAATATTCGGTCTCTCTTCGACAGTAGTGGAAACGAATACACTTTATCGGTGGTCNCTTAGATGGAGTTACCAAAATTAATATTCGGTCTCTCTTCGACAGTAGTGGAAACGAATACACTTTATCGGTGGTCGTTATAGTGTTAACAAGATCCCCGCCCAAGTAGTAAATAAATAAAACACAAATCGAGGGAAGAAACCAAGAAACTCGCTGATAAAGTCATTCGCTCGGAATCAGCACACAACTTGTACCCGCCTATCAGCATCACGCAGTCTAGAGACCGCCTATTTCAAGAGGTTCGTTTCTTCATCTGCATCTTTTCTGTGCATACCGGTAAGAAGGAACACTGACNCTTAGATGGAGTTACCAAAATTAATATTCGGTCTCTCTTCGACAGTAGTGGAAACGAATACACTTTATCGGTGGTCATTATAGTGTTAACAACCTCCCCGCCCAATTAGTAAATAAATAAAACACAAATCGAGGGAAGAAACCAAGAAACTCGCTGATAAAGTCATTCGCTCGGAATCAGCACACAACTTGTAACCGCCTATCAGCATCATGCAGTCTGGAGACCGCCTATTTCAAGAGGTTCGTTTCTTCATCTGCATCTTTTCTGTGCATACCGGTAAGAAGGAACACTGAGNGGAGACCGCCTATTTCAAGAGGTTCGTTTCTTCATCTGCATCTTTTCTGTGCATACCGGTAAGAAGGAACACTGAGATTTCATTGGGACACTTTTAGTGAGTAATTTCTTAGTTTGTTTTGCAATATTTCAATGCTGACCTGGGCCAGGGATATCCGATTGGCTAAAGGAAACATCTATAAGGTGCATACATTTATTTATGATAGGGCAACAAATTTAAGATTAGGATAAATCTATTGGTATTTTACTGCACGATCATTCGGACACGGAGTACAAAATCTATACTGCTATTGTTTTAATATTTTAAGAACGTATTTTCTAAAACTTCAGTTTTACAAACATCCACCCAGCGGGAAAAAATGAAGCGTTGGAGTTGACACTTTTCATACGGCCATCTCAAAGTGCGACCCCGTATGAAGTTTCCTTGCGAGGTGGGACCTAGCTAGCCGGAAACAGGCGGGTTGCTCGCGCATCCAGGCAGCCTGCCGCTGGTCCGGGGATCGATGAAGCTGCGAACCCTTCTCCCCCGCTGCAAGGGCTCGGCAAGTGCTCGCCATGACATCTTCCTATTGTCCAGCAGAGCGGTGCTGCGTCTTGTCACCGTAATTGGCCGTTGATTCTACCACTTCCGTCGCTGCTCCATTCCAGCACTCGCCTCTTGGTGAGAGCTAAAAGCAGAATTGCTACTGGTAGTCTTTAACATCACTAAAGGGGCATATGCTGCAGACATTTAAAGACTTCATTTATTAAAATACTAAGTGTGGTGAAGCCAAACAAGTGTTTCGCCTATCTCCCGGCACCATTTCTTTCAAAAAAAAAGATTGCTAACCAAAAATAGCTATAATTTTCAAGCAGTAAATCAAGAGGTTTCACACCACTGTCACCTGGGAGTATCGCTTAATTTTTGTGACAAAAAAATATAAAAATTAATACAAAATTACTTAAATAAAATTGTACTCTCATCTGTACCAATTGTTTCTTACGAACGGGATGGTAAGAGTAATCAGCCATGACCTGTGATGAAGAACTAAGACAGCATTCGCGTTCAGTGTTTTTGAGTAAACCACGGAAACCCGGATCCATGCTACCCGGACCGGAATTCGAGCCAAAGTCCTGCCGAATGCGGCTCCAATGAGTTAGCACTGCTTAACCTCTCTCGGTAAGAGAATGTGCATTTTATGAAATATGTATTGTAAATCTTATCATAGTTCCCCTTTTTCATATACTTTATATCTAGAATTCAAGTTGAAGAGAAATATAAAANGTATTGTAAATCTTATCATAGTTCCCCTTTTTCATATACTTTATATCTAGAATTCAAGTTGAAGAGAAATATAAAATATAAAATTATGAGCGCCTATATAAAATAATATTGTAACACTATAACACGGGCATTATTTGCTATATTTGATGTATTATACGTGATGTATAAACGTAAATAAAGAGACTAAATATAAAGTATTTTAGAGTAAAACGTACCTTAGTGTAAAAATCGCATACTGCAAAGAAGCAGCTTTAAAACTTTACAAAATGTATACATTTGCCTGATAATGTTATTAATGCCTTTAACTAATCGATTAACTATCAGAAATGTAGTAAATATAAATATTTACGAGCGTAATAATTTTTCGCTATATACATGTATTAGAAGTAGAGAAAAAAGTTAATAATACTAAAACTCTTTTATTAAAGTGCATTAAAATAAGATATTCAGAACGTACTAAATAACCTTACGTGGTTTTTACTTACATTAAAAAGTAAATAGTATGTTATAAGAGCAAGAGAATACGGAAACGTTTCTACTGCATATTTATGATGATAAAAAAAAAATATTATATTATTTGAGAAGAAAATAAAACGAATCCTTTCGGACAAACAATGCTGAATCCTATATGTCTCTAAAGTTCAAGTATAGATAAGTTCATATGCGTGTGTTTGTGTGTACATATATACACATGTTATAAATAAAAATATTATATTACGTGCTCGATACTTCGCATCCCGCGCGAGCGAGTGGAAGTGAAGGGCAAAGTAGTTATTTGATAGCAGTGGCGGTAAATCAATGGAATGTTTTGAATTACAGGCAAGCGAACCGCGTATCTATTAAAAAAGGCGAGAAGACACGATAATCCATTTTGCGGCGCGCGCTGCCGGCCCTGGTTGTATTGATTTACTGCATGTATCTGAAGAATTTTTTAGTGGTTGGCTGCCCTAGTTTCCCTAAACGTGACTGGGGGTGCTTGCAACTTCCCAGGTCAATGCTAGAAGAATATAAATAATGCAACGGGCCTCCAGGTTGTAGTTGTTGAATGGATGAATGACTGAGTTTCAGAGATAGACGACGAGTGGCAGGAGAAGTGACCAGCGGAAGGGGAATATGTGGCTGCGAGTATCAAACAGTTAAGAGAGCGACTGGCAGGCTGAACTATTGGACTAGATGCGTGAGTAAATGACATTACAAATGATGAAAACAGACAGAATGAACATGTGTTAATAATGAGTATGAATTAATTGACTATAAATAAACAGCGACATTGAGAAGGACGTTAATTATAGCTGAAATATACATTAAATATTATGCCCACTAAGTAACAAAAAGAGTAAAACTGGAGATAGATAATTTCATTATATAAATAACAACTATGTGAATAAATTAGAAATAAATGTTAGGGGTAAATTTATTTTTATTAAGGCCTCCATCCCTCACGAACACAGATACGCCCCGCAGGCGTCCAAGTAATGCTGGTTTCAGGAGTGAGATGGAGGGGGTTAATAATTAATAAATTGTAATTAAAGTTATGCTACATGCAAGTAGTAAGTGATTTTTATACAAATTAATTATGTGGAATAACTGTTTGTGAAAATAATTAAAACTGTTCTGTACAATCATAATGACCAGCTGAATGATCTTACTTTGCAGCCATACTTAAAGTGAAAAAAAAGCTGGCTGTCGCCCGAAAAGGGAAGAAATATCTAATCTGAGCGCAGTAGTCAAAGCATACTGGGCACAATGGAATTACCTGGCACTGAAGAATAGNGGGAAGAAATATCTAATCTGAGCGCAGTAGTCAAAGCATACTGGGCACAATGGAATTACCTGGCACTGAAGAATAGCGTACTTTACAGAAACTGGGAAAGTAATGATGGAAAACACACATTCTTACAGTTGGTCCATCCAGAATGCAGGTTTCCCGAAGTTTTAAAATAACTGCATAATGTGGCAGCCAGTGGGCACTTTGATGTTAATAATACCATCAAGAGTCCAGCTAAGATTCTACTGGCTTCATTGTCGGGAGGATGTTGAGAAGACATGCCGATTGTGCGACACCTGCACTGCGAGGAAGGGCCAAAGGAGCAGAAGACAGTGTCACTTCCAGTAATACAATTTTGGAGCCCCATTCGATAGAATGGCAATATATATTCTGGGCCCCTTGCCTGTCACAAAGAGAGGTAATCGGTATCTACTGGTGGCTCAAGATTATTTTACTAAGTGGCCTGAGATCATTCCCCTAGAACTACATTCTGATCAGGGAAGAAACCAAACTCCAGAAACAAAAAATCTGAGGATGAAAAAGACTAGGACTACAGCCTTACACCCTCAGTCGGGTTGAATGGTTGACAGGCTTAACTGCACTCTTGATCAGTACCTGTCGATCTTTGTGACAGACAGACAAATGACTGAGTTCAAAGGTGTCATTGTTTCTTTTTGCTTACCGCTCAGCAGATCATGAGTCCATAAGGGTAACACCATTAAGGATGCTGTTTGGAAGAGAGCTACGCCTCCCCAGTAACCTGCTGTTTGGCCGACTGACAGAAGAGGAAGCTGCAACCCCTTATTATGCCAGCGAATTATGTAACAGACTTGATGGCTTTCATGATTTTGCTCAATACCTCTTCAGAATAAATAATGACATGGTGAGGATGCAGTATGATAGGAGAATGTCGGCGAGATATTTCAAGAAGGACAACTTGTATGGCTGTACAACCCACAGAGGCGAAAAGTGTATTGCTGGAAGCTACAGAAATATTGGGAAGGCCCCTACAGGATTCTGAATAACTTCAATAATGTGGTCTTTCGGATTTGTCGTCAAGGCTCTCAGGTGAATCCGAAGGTTATCCGCAAAGACTGACTGGCACTCTACCAAGGTCTTGATGTTGCAGAGTCTGTTCGGGATGAACAGACTTGTGGAGGGGGCAGTGTTACGCGCTCGCTGATTCGCATCCCGTGCGAGAGAGTGTAAGTGAAGGGCAAAATAGTTATATGATAGCAGTGGCCGTAAGTCAATGGGATGTTTTGAATTACAGGCGAGCGAACAGCATATATGTTACAATAAGCAAGCCGACAGAATAATCCCTTTTGCAGCGCCCTGTTGACCATGGTTGTATTGAGTTTATGCATTTATCAGAAGATTTTTCTAGTGGTTTGCTGCCCTAGTTACACTAAGCATGACTCGTGGTGCGTTGAACTTTCCAGTTGAAGGCCAGGAGAGTATAAATAATGCAATTGGCCTCCGGGTTGTAGTTGTTGAATGGATGAGTGGCTGGGTTTCAGCAATAGACGACGAGTGGCAGGAGAAGTGACCAGCGGAAGGGGAATATGTGGCTGCGAGTATCAAACAGTTAAGAGAGNAATAGACGACGAGTGGCAGGAGAAGTGACCAGCGGAAGGGGAATATGTGGCTGCGAGTATCAAACAGTTAAGAGAGCGACTGGCAGGCTGAACTATTGGACTAGATGCGTGAGTAAATGACATTACAAATGATGAAAACAGACAGAATGAACATGTGTTAATAATGAGTATGAATTAATTGACTATAAATAAACAGCGACATTGAGAAGGACGTTAAATGTAGTGGAAATTGACATTAAATATTGTGCTTGCTAGGAAATAAAAAGAGTAAGGGTGGAGATAGGTAATTTAATTCTGTAAATAATAACTGTGCGAAAAATTTAAAATAAAATTTGGTTATTTTATTATTATTTAGAACTCCATCCCTCACGAACTCAGATACGCGTCTCAGGCGTCCATAAAACAATATGTACACTGTATGGTTCAGAAATAATAAGCAAGCAATAATTTTGGAGACAAAAAATTTTGATAATTCTAATTTTAAAAATTTTAAATGTTGTTGCCTCAATTTCCAAATAGTGACTGAGACTTACTCACTTACTGATAAAATCTTTATATGTATATCATGCACGTGTACCAATGCAAAGCCCTTTTATCCCCGCATTAATTTATAATTTATAGTTTTACGAATGAGTTTTTTTATGTGTGCCGTAATTAAGCTTGCAAAGAACGTGTTTCGTTGTCATAAACAATTAGCTCTAGTCTTTGTATTCGGTGATCAGTAGTATGAAATTATCATAACGTAGCGCAGAAGTACGGTTTAGAATTCATTTACCCGCAGGAAAAATCATTGGGCACTGAGCCTTGCACAATACAGTATCGGTCAAATATACGCTTCATGTGCAACATGCTGACGATTGTCTACAATCGGCACGAAAGTGTTAAACAAAAAGCAACCAGTATAACACAATAGCCATCATTCCTTTTCACATATATCCAAATAACTTGGATGTTTTCAAGGCCTTAGGTATTACGATCACATATGTTAACAAATATATATAATGAATTCCGTTGCCATACCTTCTGAAATTGTGAAAAAAAAGTGTATTGTTTGCTTTGTAAATTTTAAGTATTTAATTTTACCTAGTTTGAGTTAAATCTATTTATGCTNACACAAGAGCCATCATTCCTTTTCACATATATCCAAATAACTTGGTTGTTTTCAAGGCCTTAGGTATTACGATCACATATGTTAACAAATATATATATAATTAATTCCGTTGCCATACCTTCTGAAATGGTGAAAAAAAGTGTATTGTTTGCTTTGTAAATTTTAAGTATTTAATTTTACCTAGTTTGAGTTAAATATATTTATGCTACCAGATATATGACATAAAATACTGCAAGATAAAAGTGGTTCTTTGAAAATGAGATAATTCTTACAATATTCTACTGTTTCTTGCATATTATCATTCATTTACAATAAGATCAGGTGATAATTTACTGAGACGATACTGAGTTATGACATTTAGATTTGAATTCCAGGTGGTATTTTCAACATGGCACACTAAAGATTATTTATAGATTACGTTGTATAGTGAACAGAATAAAAACTTTCTAGCATAAATTAAATAATCAACGATTTACGTATTCAAGATACATTATATGGAACATAAAATGAGACGAGGTACAGATTTTGATAATAACTTATGTATCCACTTTCCACTTTAAAAACTTATGCCACAATTCCAGTAATAGTAGACATTATTTTGACGTGTAAAGTTTGTTTTGAAATGTTTTTATTCTATAAAACATAATACTAAGATATTAATATTTTTTGTTGATCTATGTTACAAAATGGTTTAGCCAAAAACTTCAAATAAATTCATTTTAAGGTTAAAATCGTATAATTTTGGTAAGGACTACAATAGCAATAATTGCTGTATACTCTCATGAGCAGTTGAATACGAGATACCTGCCAAGTTCCGTTTAACAATCACATTTGCCCTAATAACAGCAGGGATGCCATCTAGCATGGTCTCCACAAGTCAACGGATGCGGTCGGATGCCATGGCCACTGCAGAGCCTCCCACGATGCTCGGAGATCTGTCGGAGCAGGATCCACGGCACGTTCATCTCTTTCGATATCATACCAGATGTGTTCTATACGATTGAGGTTGGGTGACCTAGGCGGCCAGGTAAGAAAACTCAAGTCTGTGGATATAGTCAATGTGAAATTTCGCAATGCAAAATGTACAACTACAGTAGCATTGAGTTTCCATAAAACGATTACTGTATGAGTACAAATGTAGAATGTAAGATATTATTACATAGAGAGAGTGTGATTTTACACATATTTCAAAATGTGCAAATTAATATAAAGACGATATTTATAATATTTTACCTTCATTTATTTTCACCAATAATTTGTAGTGCTCTCAGGATAACAAAGAAGGTCTTTATGTAACTAAATGCACTGTGGTTGTTTTTACAAATTGCACATCAAAAATTCAAAATTACAAAATTATAATGTGTAAATTTACATTTATTTTTACAGTGGCTTTTGATTAAGAATGAACATATATCACACTACATTCCGTGTGTTTGAATTTATCCACACATATTTTTGAGCTTACCCATTTTATTTCACAAAACTTGGGACACCTTTAGTAATAAGTATGGTTACTAGACGTTTATAAGTATCGTCAATATAGGAACATTACTTTCAAAATGGCGAAAATTTTAATGTTTCGGTAACAGTTTTTATCTCAGGAACNTATCGTCAATATAGGAACATTACTTTCAAAATGGCGAAAATTTTAATGTTTCGGTAACAGTTTTTATCTCAGGAACCAATCAACGTATCTGATTTTTGAGTTGACGGTTCACGACGTCAGCTTTAAGTTCAGAAAAATATTTCAATATCTTCCCACCATTTTTGGGAGATGTTGCTACCTGAATAAATAAATATCTTATATTTTTCTTTTTGGATTGTTTAAATTTTCAAAATCTTGTTGAACTTTCTTTGAATCTATAATCTAATTTTTAGACTTCTGATTTCTTCAGAATTTTCTTGCATTCCCGAGTTTAAAGTGGTCCCAATTTAGCTTTGAGATGGCGGTCACTGTCACGAAATCCAAAATGTCCTACATCAAGATCGATGTAATGTCAGGTCAGAGCCGCCATAGGAAAATATGCAAGATTCCCTCACTACCCTTGAACCATCTAAACCATTCTATTGATACTCTATGGAAGTTAAAATTACAGTGGAGCCTTAGGCAAAATGAGTCTTTTTAAGTAAATCATATATGAATAACGGAATTGAGAATAAAATCAATTTGGAGGCGACGAGGCAGTTAGAGGGAGACCTGAAGTACAAAGTTCGAATACAGAGCCCGTTTCAGATAAAGAAAAATATTATAAGCTTAGTAATTTAACTAGTGTTATCTGAAACAAATTTAATAATTTAAAAATCGAATTCTATGTCGCAAACTCAGACTACATGGCGGCTTATGCTGTTACGACTCCTACTAGCGAAAACACTTAAGGTGCATACACACATGCGCTGCGACGTGTAATGCTACGTATTCGTGAACTGCACTGCGAACACGTCCAATGTTTCAGTGCGCAATTGCAAGTGGTGATGAACCTCATTCTCAATTAAACGTTAGCGCCAGAAAGATGTATGTGCGAACTGCAACTGTATCATACATTCACATTCATTATATTCACGTTTGCTTTTTTCCATCTAAAGGAGAGGTTAAAACTTTTCATGCGCTTCTGACATCCCTTGGCTGCCACCCCCAATTGTCTATAACTCTGGTTCGATGGTTCGTTTTAGAGTATTTGTGTGTATGCACCCTCCGCGAAGACACACGAACAACCATCTGCCTAATCACTGGGGACTTCCGAGTACTGCCGAGTCCACCCAAAAGATGTGACCCAGTATCTGAGTCTCAGTTAAAAGACATAAGGGTGAAGCTGCAAAAATGTATAGCCGTGTATAAAATAATATGAGCTTATACTTGGGACCATATTATTATTTATGGTGTGATATATCTGNAAAATGTATAGCCGTGTATAAAATAATATGAGCTTATACTTGGGACCATATTATTATTTATGGTGTGATATATCTGACGTAAATTCAGGGCTATAATGAGGAAATTTGTTATGAGTAGAGAAGTATTTAACGATATTAAAACGTTTGGGAAAACAATTAAGAATTATTTATAACGTAATATAGCTTTTGCAGACCAATAACCAGGCAATTCCCTATGCATAGCGCGAATTCATTCTTACATCTAATGACAACAAACACTGTTTGGANAGACCAATAACCAGGCAATTCCCTATGCATAGCGCGAATTCATTCTTACATCTAATGACAACAAACACTGTTTGGAGATTTCGACATTTGGGTCTATTACTTTCCATTTCTGTACGAAGCTGGGCAGAGCGTGGCCACCGCCAACAACGGACATTTACTCATCCGCTGTTCCTTCGCAACGCCCACGCTGCGTTTGCGGTTTACTTTCATGTGGCTGGCTGACTTGCCGGATTTCTCTTTGCTCATTAGCCTTTGTGCGTGAAGTTCGCAAACGGGCGCGTAGCGGTGGATCCACCCTTCACCAGGAACTTTGGTTACNTCATTAGCCTTTGTGCGTGAAGTTCGCAAACGGGCGCGTAGCGGTGGATCCACCCTTCACCAGGAACTTTGGTTACCGTCTAGTTCGGAACGCCGTTACCATATAGTTCCCACAAGGGCCTTATTTCCACATTGGCTAACAACTTCTGTCTAGTGTCCTCGCGTTCCCACTGTTTAGTTTTTCGCTGTGTAGAAAGTGCATTGTTCCGCCATTACATTCCCTTGAAAAGTGCTTACGATTATTTCTCCTTATTTCACAAAATTGAACACGTTGTGCTCTACTGCGTATCCAGATTAGCGAAATCAAATGATAAATACAATATTTTGCCCTAGCATAGTCAGTTACTGCTTTCAGTCAAACAATGTCAAACAAGTAGTTTTGCGGTAGATTATGTTTACATATAGGTTTTAGATATGTCACATGCTTATTATCAAAATGGCAGCCTTATAGTTATTTTATTTTTGTATGTTGTATCGTCGAAACAATGTAATTAATTCCAATGAAACTTTTTATGCTTGCTGTATATATTACAACTATCAAATGTGTCCACACCAAATATTTTTTCTCTGCAATTTTGTAAAATATTATCACATGACTAATTAAAATTACGCAATTTTTACCAAATTTGGCGAATGAGTAACCCTTTGGCATACCGTGTAAATTGATAAACTTCGATAATGTCAGACAAACATATTTTCAAAATGGCAGCCATAAAAATTTTNTGGCATACCGTGTAAATTGATAAACTTCGATAATGTCAGACAAACATATTTTCAAAATGGCAGCCATAAAAATTTTTGTTCAGAATTTTTTTTATCTACGAAACTACAAAACAAATTTCAACTTAACTTTATATGCCNTCTACGAAACTACAAAACAAATTTCAACTTAACTTTATATTCTGACAGTATCAATTATATCCATCAAATCTGTTTACACAAAGCCTCATTTCTCCGCCATTTTGTAAGATAGCTCCACATTAAATAATACAATTATTTTGTCGTATCTCGAAAAACAATAATTCGACATATTTTTAATTAAGCTAAGAATTTGTACTGTGTTAGGCCATATTAATTTATGTGTTTGAGGTATGTACGTTTCTTATTTTCCGAATGGCACCTTTACAAACATTTACCTTATTGTGCTATATCTACAAAACTATGTAGCATTTTAACATTTAAAGTTGTGTATTGTATCTATGAAAATTATCGAATGTTTTAGTACATAACCTTTTTGACCTCCATTTATGAAGTTCGTCACATGAACAATGGAGGTTTCATTCAATATCTCGAGAACCAATAAACCGATTCATCCAAAAAATTTACGCAAGTTTTGCTACAGTAGGGTATAACATATGTTATGTGCGCCAGGCATGTTTAAATAGGGTTTATATAATTAATTAAAGTTTTGAGTCTTGCTGGTGCCTTGGTTTGAACTATTGCTGACACAAGACTCCGTGCCATATGAACATTGTTCCATAATTACCATTGCTTATAAAGATCCATAAAGAACTGTATGGATATTCTCAAGACTGTAAACGATTGTAGACAAAATGTTAAAATTGGAATTTTTTACTTCCTGTGGAAACATATTATTTGATCAGAAATGTGAAACTGTCAATTAAAATAAAGAAATATTTAATGAAACTAGTCATACAAAACACACGAATGAAAAGTTATGTTTCTATTATTACTTTTAAAACAAGGTCATTTCACATGATAGTTACATAAGTTTCATTATTCCTGTAATATAAAGAGACCTAGATCTTTGCCATAACATGTACTGTAACAATGAAAGTCGTTACCTTCACGATTCTTCCAGTGTGTTGTCCTGAAGTTATAAGGTGTCATATTTTGCACGAGATGTAATAACGCTATATTATAAAGTGTATGCCACAAAATGGCGCATGTTGCACTAAACACAGCCTGATCAATACACTTATGTGTAGGAACAGGTAGAGGACAAGGTGAATCGTGCAGCCGCTCACGGCGCAGTTTCAAGGCNTATCAATACACTTATGTGTAGGAACAGGTAGAGGACAAGGTGAATCGTGCAGCCGCTCACGGCGCAGTTTCAAGGCGGAGAGACGCCAAACTGAGTAAATAAGGTCAACAACAGTCTGAAGATGATTCCTTTCTAAAGAAAATGAATAAAATATTTTTATTGATAAAAATTAGTTTCATGGAGTTATCAATAAATAATATTAAATCAATAGAATTATAATAATTTGTGCTGTAAAGAGTTCTGTATGAGGAGGGGTGGAGCCAAAAGCAATCCCTACCAGTTTGCCCAGGTAGGAAATTTTTCTCGAGCCACAACTGCTTTGTAGTATCTACAGATGAAACTTGTGCTTGATACAGCGAATAACTTTCTTGCTTATGAGGGTAATATTTCTACATTAATATGAGCACTACTCAAAATATACATATAATAGTGGTGGCTTATGACGAAGATAAAATGTGCCAATATTTAAAACAACTACATTTAAATTTAAATTTTTTCCCAAAAACTAATGTCCGTAAGCATTTCAGTGGCACCCTCTGTATGATTGAAAATGATAGTATAACTATATTTTGACACATACGATGGAGAAAAAGTCACGTTTATTCAAATACGTTTTTATCTAGTAACATTAACTGTTTCTTCTCTCTCACACACACACCTACTTATTGCTATAACTGCTTTCGAAAAGTTAAGTTATGCAACGCCAAACAAGCATGCTNTCTCTCACACACACACCTACTTATTGCTATAACTGCTTTCGAAAAGTTAAGTTATGCAACGCCAAACAAGCATGCTTCATTCTCCTGGAAATTTGAATTGGCTTCATGGTATATTGTATATTGTTGTAAGCTTACAGTCACGTTTTGTAGTGAAGATTACGTGAAAACTAGACGAGAAATCTGCTGAAAGGAAATATTCCATGTGTATGAAAAGAAGCCGGTTNCAGTGAAGATTACGTGAAAACTAGACGAGAAATCTGCTGAAAGGAAATATTCCATGTGTATGAAAAGAAGCCGGTTACGATGAACAAGGTATAAAAAGAGTGATAATAAAAATTATCGTAATCCTTCCGACATTTTCACAGATTCGTCCATTGAACTTATAGTGTCTAATGATCTGAAGAATGTGGACGAAAATAAATTTGCTACGTATTTTCCGAAATTTCTAAAGATCTAACTGGTATATTGAGAGTTGTGATCACGTTGCAAGGAGACAGATTAATCACATATGTACGAGACTTTTACTGTCATGTAAGTATTGACGAGAAGGTCTTAAATCGAATAAGTAGATTTATAAAATATATCTGTTTTTAAATCAGTTATTTTGTCCCGTGTCAGTATTATTTTCGGTGTGTAATGTAACAATATAAATTAACTTTGTACCAGAAGTGTTTTTGGTTTAGGGGTATGGTGCAATTTTTAACTGTTCGACTGATCTGGACCAATTTTGGCGGGAATATCTTTCGATAATCAACTTAAAATACAGTGTAGGCCAAAATGGACTCCTTCCCTTCGTTGGGGCTGAAATACCCAAAACACCTCAAACATAAACGTGTTACTCAAATATAGATGAATCTGGAGCAAATTTGGCAGATATCCCTTTCAGTACTCAACTCAAAATATTGTGCAGGCTGAAATGCGCTCCAGCGCCCCACAAAATCCGAAACTTCCAATACCACTAAAATGGGCTCGTGTATCCCAATGTTGCATTTTTTTGAGAGAGATATTTCAAATTGTTGTGGGTGTGCCTTGCAGTACCTGACATAACATACTGTGTAGGCCCAAATTGGCTGGTCCTCACATTGGGGCAGAAAACCCCCAAAACTAGGCTGTGTATGTCTCATTGTTCTCTTATACTTGGGCAACGCCAAGTAATTCTACTATTACACTGTTTATATTGTTGTTTGAACAAAATATGGTACCTATGTTAATTGTAACGCACAGAATAAATAAAATAGTATAAACCACGACGCTCTCATGCATTTCGTAATATGGCATCAGCTCACAAATAAAGCAATCACATCACATTTCAGGAATGGCTCAACCTATTTACACATAATTTGCCTTGCAATTTTTGCTAAGATAGCGCAATCAACGCATGTAAATTATTTTAGATTAAGCTGTATTTTTCAAAATGGCGCCTATGTAAGTATTTTAATTTAGAAAGCTATAGCTCCCGTAAAATTAGACGAGTTTTAAATTAGGTTGGCAATGGCTTTTACGAAAAATAAGTGTGTCAATACACAGCCTCTTTTATTCGCCCTATTGTAAAATACGTCGATTACCTGAATATCTCAGGAACCACTAAACGGAATCCCACAATATTTTACCATAGTACGTCAACTTAAAAACAGACGATTTCTATAGATCAATTTCAACTTCATTTTTCACTATAGGGCCATAGAAATATTTTAATTTGAATAACAAAATCTTGACCTATTTCAACCAAACTTGTTAGATTCACCCACTAACATGCCAAAAGTCATGGAATAGCAATACGTAATGGTAATAGTCGGTGGCGCAACCGTACTGTTACGTCTTGGAAGTGCCCTGGTCTGTATTAGTTGTGCTCTTGATATCATGTGAGTAAATGTGTGCTGGTCATGGCACTACATTACAGCCTTTCATGGAATTCATGTACCCCCTTAACTATGGATTATTCCAGCATGATAAAGCACCGTGTCATTGGCTCAAATTTGCTAGAATTAGTTCGAGGAATATTCTGGAGAATTTCGATTACTGCTGTGGCCACTCCGTTCAGACGATGTGAACTCCATCGACCATGTATGATATGTGGTGAGGTGGTTCATTCGCACTCAAGATCCTGCACCTACATACAGCAGGGAACTGTGGGTAGCCAGACGGCATTGCTCATCATCTCTCCACAAGTTTTTCGTCCACTTGTGGAATTGATTCCACGACGAGTTACTGTACTTAAACGGGCTAGACGAAAACCTACACGATAGTAGACACATATCCCATAACTTTTGGCATACGAGTGTATTATCTACTGAAACCAATGAAATGTTGATTCGTGCCGCTTTGTTTTGCAAGTTCGTATGAAAGAACCACCTGAAATAATGTTTTAGAATTTTTCTCCAAAGGTAGTCGAATTTGGCACACAAAAAAAATATGCAGTGTGCCATCCTATCTATACATCATTCAAGTTAAAGTGGCACATATTTTAAAATCGGGGTCATATAATTACTTGCCATAATTTTATATCTACAGAGCAAATATATTTATTTCAACAAAACCTTTCATAATAGCAGTAATTTGATGATCGTCATTATCCATTATACGTAGACTCTGTATTTCATTTTGTAAGAAAGAACCAACTCTATAATATAGCTTTTAATATATTTCAGAAAGTACCGAAATTAAAGACACAAATAAACATACCAAAAGTAATATAAAAGGCAGCAGGAATAAATAAATTTAAAGTTGGTAGTTTCTTTCCTAGACGGTTTCCTCGTTAAATATTGTGTTGCATTCAAAATCCATGGAACAATCAAATCCATTAAAACCCCAATGACATGCTGGCAATGTTTATTGCGTACATTTAACACACAAATTGTGATAATATTTATTGCTCTAAGTCGAGAGATGCAACAAGAAATATTAACTTAACACTCTCTCGGGCCATAGAATGTATAATTCCCGCAGTTACAACAATTTTTTTCGGTCTCATAGAAGTCATTCCTACACAAAAATTATTTGGAAATTTTAGTTACAATTTAAATATTCTATATAACTGATAAAATTAAATTATATATTACATTAAAACTAAACATTTGTAACACTTTATTTTTTAAACATAATATATCACAGCCTTTAGTTATTTTTACCCACCGACATAAAACATTATAAGACATTACTACAGTAATAAAGCCTTTCAACATTATATCTCAGGAATTTCTCATGCGATTACTACAACATCAGCATGCAACCAGTGCTCAAGTTGGCTACATTGAATATATATAAAAAAATTAATTATTTTCAGGGAAGTGGTATTACACATTATATGTTATATGGAATATATCATGCACCATTAAATTTATTTAAGTATTTCTTGGTGTGCCGGTGTACCTAACGTATACAATGAATTCAGTTTGTAATATCTGTGAATCCACTGTGAAATATCTTCAATAGTCAGCCATTTCTTAAGTTACTACCATAAAAATAATATTCTCATTAGTCCACATTATTTCAGATGGAATTCTCAACCGATTAATATCAAATCTGGTAGTAATTTTCTACTACATAGGTATTTTCAACACCACTGTCGCTATTGTCGGTGTCTTTGAGTATCTCATCATCATCACAATTACTTCAGAGTAGTGCATTCTTTGTATAATTTTATTTTGTAATGTAAAAATACATATAAAATGCAATAAACCTAAATAAATAAATTGTGAACTGTTTAGGGATAGTAGAGCGATGCTGGCCCACAACCACCCCCACCCCTGCTAAACCAGGGTAGAGACACGTGTCACGAAGCAGGTGAACAGCCAGAACGGACCGCAGTTACATGTGTCTTGCTGCACGTCCTGCTGCGTAGGCCTCCCTGCCACCCCCCTTCATTCCCCTAGGCCTCTCGCCTGCCCATGAGATCTGTGGANATCACATCACATTTCAGGAATGGCTCAACCTATTTACACATAATTTGCCTTGCAATTTTTGCTAAGATAGCGCAATCAACGCATGTAAATTATTTTAGATTAAGCTGTATTTTTTAAAATGGCGCCTATGTAAGTATTTTAATTTAGAAAGCTATAGCTCCCGTAATATTAGACGAGTTTTAAATTAGGCTGGCAATGGCTTTTACGAAAAATAAGTATGTCAATACACAGCCTCTTTTATTCGCCCTATTGTAAAATACGCCGATTACCTGAATATCTCAGGAACCACTAAACGGAATCCCACAATATTTTACCATAGTACGTCAACTTAAAAACAGACGATTTCTATACNTCCCACAATATTTTACCATAGTACGTCAACTTAAAAACAGACGATTTCTATACATCAATTTCAACTTCATTTTTCACTATAGGGCCATAGAAATATTTTAATTTGAATAACAAAATCTTGACCTATTTCAACCAAACTTGTTAGATTCACCCACTAACATGCCAAAAGTCATGGAATAGCAATACGTAATGGTAATAGTCGGTGGCGCAGCCGTGCTGTTACGTCTTGGAAGTGCCCTGGTCTGTATTAGTTGTGCTCTTGATATCATGTGAGTAAATGTGTGCTGGTCGTGGCACTACATTACAGCCTTTCATGGAATTCATGTACCCCCTTAACTATGGATTATTCCAGCATGATAAAGCACCGTGTCATTGGCTCAAATTTGCTAGAATTAGTTCGAGGAATATTCTGGAGAATTTTGATTACTGCTGTGGCCACTCCGTTCAGACGATGTGAACTCCATCGACCATTTATGATATGAGGTGAGGTGGTTCATTCGCACTCAAGATCCTGCACCTACATACAGCAGGGAACTGTGGGTAGCCAAACGGCATTGNTGGTGAGGTGGTTCATTCGCACTCAAGATCCTGCACCTACATACAGCAGGGAACTGTGGGTAGCCAGACGGCATTGCTCATCATCTCTCCACAAGTTTTTCGTCCACTTGTGGAATTGATTCCACGACGAGTTACTGTACTTAAACGGGCTAGACGAAAACCTACACGATAGTAGACACATATCCCATAACTTTTGGCATACCAGTGTATTATCTACTGAAACCAATGAAATGTTGATTCGTGCCGCTTTGTTTTGCAAGTTCGTATGAAAGAACCACCTGAAATAATGTTTTAGAATTTTTCTCCAAAGGTAGTCGAATTTGGCACACAAAAAAAATATGCAGTGTGCCATCCTATCTATACATCATTCAAGTTAAAGTGGCACATATTTTAAAATCGGGGTCATATAATTACTTGCCATAATTTTATATCTACAGAGCAAATATATTTATTTCAACAAAACCTTTCATAATAGCAGTAATTTNAATTACTTGCCATAATTTTATATCTACAGAGCAAATATATTTATTTCAACAAAACCTTTCATAATAGCAGTAATTTTATGATCGTCATAATCCATTATACGTAGATTCTGTATTTCATTTTGTAAGAAAGAACCAACTCTATAATATAGCTTTTAATATATTTCAGAAAGTACCGAAATTAAAGACACAAATAAACATACCAAAAGTAATATTAAAGGCAGCAGAAATAAATAGATTTAAAGTTGGTAGTTTCTTTCCTAGACGGTTTCCTCGTTAAATATTGTGTTGCATTCAAAACCCATGGAACAATCAAATCCATTAAAACCCCAATTACATGCTGGCAGTGTTTATTGCGTACATTTAACACACAAATTGTGATAATATTTATTGCTCTAAGTCGAGAGATGCAACAAGAAATATTAACTTAACACTCTCTCGAGCCATAGAATGTATAATTCCCGCAGTTACAACAAATTTTTTCGGTCTCATAGAAGTAATTCCTACACAAAAATTATTTGGTAATTTTAGTTACAATTTAAATATTCTATATAACTGATAAAATTAAATTATATATTACATTAAAACTAAACATTTGTAACACTTTATTTTTTAAACATAATTTATCACAGCCTTTAGTTATTTTTACCCACCGACATAAAACATTATAAGACATTACTACAGTAAAAAAGCCTTTCAACATTATATCTCAGGAATTTCTCAAGCGATTGCCACAACATCAGCATGCAACCAGTGCTCAAATTGGCTACATTGAATATGTATAGAGAAGTAAATTATTTTCAGGGAAGTGGTATTACACATTATATGTTATATGGAATATATCATGCACCATTAAATTTATTTAAGTATTTCTTGGTGTGCCGGTGTACCTAACGTATACAATGAATTCAGTTTGTAATATCTGTGAATCCACTGTGAAATATCTTCAATAGTCAGCCATTTCTTAAGTTACTACCATCAAAATAATAGTCTCATTAGTCCACATTATTTCAGATGGAATTCTCAACCGATTAATATCAAATCTGGTAGTAATTTTCTACTACATAGGTATTTTCAACACCAATGTCGCTATTGTCGGTGTCTTTGAGTATCTCATCATCATCACAATTACTTCATAGTAGTGCATTCTTTGTATATTTTTATGTTGTAATGTAAAAATACATATAAAATGCAATAAACCTAACTAAATAAATTGTGAACTGTTTAGGGATAGTAGAGCGACGCTGGCCCACAACCACCCCCACCCCTGCATAACCAGGGTAGAGACAAGTGTCACGAAGCAGGTGAACAGCCAGAACGGACCGCAGTTACATGTGTCTTGCTGCGCGTCCTGCTGCGTAGGCCTCCCTGCCACCCCCCTTCATTCCCCTAGGCCTCTCGCCTGCCCATGAGATCTGTGGAGCGCAGAGGTTCCACGCGATATCACCAAATAATCATGTGTATTTCACCGGAATTCAAAATATACGCACCATGGAAGAAATAGCTGACGAGCTGGATATTGGTGCTGAGAACACCCCCCTCCCCCCTTAGCTAACCACAGGACAATGTGGAAACGCACCGAAGAAATAGCTGACGAGAGTAAGCTAGGGGCGAGGCATTGTTCTGCGTCCTACCCCCTCACCTCCTCCCCCCCACCAGGTGACACATGGCGACAATTAATGGTGGAGGCTGGCGAGCATAAAAACCCCTTTTCGAGAGTAGTGGGGAATCAGTTCATTAGTACCGCGCAGAGAGGTTAGATCAGGAGACCATCGAGCAGCCAGTTGAAGATCGCCGCGCAGAGAGAGGTCAGCCGCGCCATTTTTGGCCGGGGGCAAATCGGACCCTCGGCCACGTCAGTAGAACATCACCACAGTGAGACGGCAGCAACAGTGGGCCTTTGCCAAAGGCCGCCCATCTCTGGAGCTCACCCACCACAGCTGACAGCACCCGCAGCAAGAGATAATTATTCAGTACGCCGTCAAGAGAAGCCCCCCTCCATCTCGAAGTCGTTAACAGTCAATCCGCGTAACCAAATTATTAGAGTACCACACCTCTCAAGTGTTGATGTTGTTTATTTGTGAATATATCCGAGACAATATATTCGTCCTTCAAATTGAAACAGCCAAAGTCTACATTATTACAAGTAACAGAGGAAAACTTAGATGACCTTGACCTTGAGCCACAATCTTGGTAGTAATGCCCACAAAAGTTCATTGCCCACACATGTTAATTGTCAACACTTATTAATTGCATGCACATGCTCATCACTCGCCGCCATCTTGTAGCTGTCTGCATTCTTGCCTTCACCTTCGATGTCGTCTGCTCGAATGAACTACACACATACGCCATCTTCGTTTCTCGCATCGCCCACAAAGAGTGCTGGTTTCCCACCATCTTGCCTCTGTCTCCAACATTGTCTGCTAGAATGCACCACAAGTATCTGCCATATTCGTTTTTCCCATCGCCCACTAGAATGTGCTACTGTCGTCTGCTAGGGGCGCTGCCATTTTCTGCCATCTTTGTTTATTCCATTAGAGTGGGCCACTTGTGTTCGATATCTTAGTTTTCGAAGTCGACCACTAGGGGCGCTGATGTCAGTGCTTAAATTTAAATTAAGATGTACGGTAGGTGGGACTCTCGTCCTTACTGTCATTATTTGGCCCATGTAGATCAAAAATGGTAGTTGTTTTCGGTCAATTTCGTCAGTCGGACGTCTTAACCACTAGGCTACCGAAGCATGAAGTAAAATCGTAGGTGAAATGTGGTATGCATATCACAACATGACTTCCACCACACAAAAAAATTAAAATACAGAAATAATAGACATCACTTTAACACATGGATGCTGAGGGGCTGAGGAAGTGCGGTCGGCAGAGGGGCTACAGTCATTTGGATCTGCCTCCATGGTTGATTGATAATTCCCTGAGTTATTAATTGGTATGTATAAAATTGTTATAAAAATGTTATCGCATACGAAATGCATAAACACAACACAGTGCGCTTTCCATTTAAAATNATGTATAAAATTGTTATAAAAATGTTATCGCATACGAAATGCATAAACACAACACAGTGCGCTTTCCATTTAAAATTATTATTTATTAAAATGAAAAATGTAACCATATGGAGTAATCATTTATTTAAAAATACACGATTTTCGACAACACACACAGACATGGTACATGCAAATACATTATAAAAAACACAGTCTTGGAGGAAGTTCAGTATACACACATGCCTCCATTTCTCGAAATAAAACCTATATACATAATTCCCTCAAGGCCACAGTATAGGAATATTGAATTATTATTTTTTTAAATATGTGAACATGCAAACAAGTCGTACTTTGTATCACCGAGCAGTTAATCGCATGAGATATCTGAATATATCAGAAAAATCGTGTGCAGGCAAACAACCGTCGTCATTTAGTTTATTAAATGTGATATATCTGCCATACAAAATATTTGAAATAGTAATACATTAGAAACATCCATAGCAGGTTAACTGTACACGGTCATCATAACCACAGAAAACAGAGTTGATAAATAAAAATATGCGAAGTGCGACAATGCACACACACATCTCAAATAAATAGATAAATAAAAGTGAGGAAGGATAGTGGCAGAATGCAAGAACGGGAATGATAACATCCCCAATGTGGGAAATGTAAAAGTTACACCAGCCGATGCATCCATCCGCGAGCACCGTGCACTGAATGCCATGTTACACACTGCACCATTGTCAACATCATCATTAACACCGAGCTCCGATAGAGGTGCGAAATCAATGACAATGACGGCACGGTGCTCACCCAGTATCAGATGTGCATAGATCCGGTNAATGACGGCACGGTGCTCACCCAGTATCAGATGTGCATAGACCCGGCCTCAGCGACTCCCAGCTAGCAGAGGAGCTCAACTTCCATAAAGATATGTGGTTCCAACGGATCAAAGAAAATAAATTATTGCCAGTGCCCACTTCTGAAGAGCTGGTATACAAGATGACATTTTCCCACTACCCCCTACTTCCATACACCCTATTGAGAAAAAAATTAATAATGACTCATTCTATCTTGTAGCTACTGACATAACAATCATGAACCCGAATCAAATATGTGCCTGTAGCCATTATTTGGTGTATTGAAGTGCCATGGTGCCGTGGCTGACTAGGGTCTAAAGAGGTCTGAGTGGCATTAATTCGCAGTCCCAGAGATCGTGAGGTGGTGCGGGGAGGAGTTGTGGATGAGGAAGGAGGCAGGCGACCACCAATCAGCTTCTACAAAAAGATGGTGTGGCCATGGCAGAGCAAGCCCTTAGTTGTGTGACAATGTTATTTTTGTAGCATATGGCTAGCAATGTTATGCAGATAAAAAAAAACATGTAAATCTAATAATCTCGTCAATTACAGTAATATAAAAGTAATGTAATAATAAACCATACATGCAGGATAAATCATCCATTTAGTTAATATAAACGAAAAACACATAAGTTACACAAAAATTAATTTTTTTTATAAAAACATTATTTGAAAAAACAAGTACACAGCTTGCAGTCTAAGTTTTCAGTCAAAACATGCAAGTGATAAAGCAGAAACGAAATATCTAAAAACGTCCACTGGTTCCACCTCGCTGGGGGTAACGAATAGTTATTTTCTCCCATCACTGATTCATCTGGTGAGTGTTTACAGTTTATCACATTTTCATTATAATGTATGATTGAAGTATGCTGTGATATGTATACTGCATTTCATCCTTGACAATATTTTTATAATAATTTTATACATGCATATAAAGACCTGTCGAGATTATCAATAAACCATAGCTGTTGATCCGCAAGACCGCAGCCACCATGCATATCGCTCTGTCTCAGCCCCCCAACCCCCTCGTCGATGCAATGCAGCACTAGAATGAAGTCCATTATTTAAATAATTTTTTATTTTCGAATGACTGAAGGAATGTCGCGATGGGTAAACTATGTTTCGACTATATTTACTGCGTGCTTCTGTAGCCTAGTGGTTAAGACATCCAACTGACGACACAAGGATGGCTGGATCGAAACCACCTGCTTGTACGGGGGTTACTCGGAAAGTAAGGTATGATTTCTTATAAAACATAAACCATCACAGATTTTTTCAAAAAACGTTTTGTATTTGATTCCTTACATGATTCTCTATTTATCTACATAGTTTCCATATTTGTTTAAACATTTGTCATAACGTTCTACAAGCTTTTGTATACCTAAGTCATAGACGTCTGCCGCCTGTGAGGATAACCAGTCTGTAACTGCTTCTTTCACCTCGTCTTCTGTTCCGAAGGGTTTGCCTACCTGAAGGCATTTGCTTTAGGTAGGCAGTTAATCAGCAACAGTCTCCCAACAAGGGTGAGAACTAGTAGAGGCAGGAGGGGCCCCTCTGGCTCCTTGCCTAAGTGTCGGGCGGGTTGTGCATATGCCGAGACCGTGTAACATGTGGTGCAGCAATGCCCTCGCACCCATGATGCGCGGACCTCTCGGCACGACCACCTCGTGGGGGTGGTAGCAGACCACCTTGTTGAGAAGGGGTTCCAAGTACGTCGTGAACCAAGATATATGACTGCCGATGGACTGCAGAAACCTGACTTGGTGGTCTTCAAACTTGGTCAGGAATCCGCCTATATTCTGGACGGTCAGGTCGTCCAGTGTCGAGGGTTAAAATGGTCTTTTGACAAAAAGCGTGATCGCTACGAGAAGAACCAGGACATGATAAAGTTCGTGATGGATGAGTTAGGGGTGGCTGGGGTGACCCTACTCCCGATCACTGTCTCGTGGAAGGGGGTGTGGTTTCCCCAATCACTCTCTTCTCTTAGGGTGCTTGGTGTTAGTGAGGCTCTTTTGCGGTATGTGCCTACCCGCACTCTCTTCGGCTCGCTTATGTGTTGGCGACGTTTCTGCCGCTGAACGAAACAGGTTACCCATGTCCCGTGATTACAGTGGTCTTCGGACATTTCCTTGTTTTCTTTGTTTATGTTCAATTGGTGGGANAGGTTACCCATGTCCCGTGATTACAGTGGTCTTCGGACATTTCCTTGTTTTCTTTGTTTATGTTCAATTGGTGGGATGGTGGGTGGATTGCCATGCCCGGTATTTTTCTATATTGTGTGATCTGAGTGTTGTGTTTTGTCGTGTTAATTTGTGTTAGTCTGGTGGGCCTTGCATTCGCCAGCCAGTCGCTGTCAACCAAATGGACGTGCCTTTCCTCCCCTCGAGGGTCTGAGGGCGTGGGTGACAGCCACAACCTGGGGCCCGCGAGGGCGAGTGATAGCTA